>OW388304.1:14037060-14112060 GCA_936450465.1 Gibbula magus
CTTTACTTGATTACCCATACACACAAACTTTACTTGATTATCCATACACACAAACTTTACTTGATTATCCATACACACAAACTTTACTTGATTATCCATACACACAAGCTTTACTTGATTATCCATACACACAAACTTTACTTGATTATCCATACACACAAACTTTACTTGATTATCCATACACACAAACTTTACTTGATTATCCATACACACAAACTTTACTTGATTATCCATACACACAAACTTTACTTGATTATCCATACACACAAACTTTACTTGATTATCCATACACACAAACTTTACTTGATTATCCATACACACAAACTTTACTTGATTATCCATACACAACTTACTTCAACTCAAACTTTACTTGATTATCCATACACACAAACTTTACTTGATTATCCATACACACAAACTTTACTTGATTATCCATACACACAAACTTTACTTGATTATCCATACACACAAACTTTACTTGATTATCCATACACACAAACTTTACTTGATTATCCATACACACAAACTTTACTTGATTATCCATACACACAAACTTTACTTGATTATCCATACACACAAACTTTACTTGATTATCCATACACACAAACTTTACTTGATTATCCATACACACAAACTTTACTTGATTATCCATACACACAAACTTTACTTGATTATCCATACACACAAACTTTACTTGATTATCCATACACACAAACTTTACTTGATTATCCATACACACAAACTTTACTTGATTATCCATACACACAAACTTTACTTGATTATCCATACACACAAACTTTACTTGATTATCCATACACACAAACTTTACTTGATTATCCATACACACAAACTTTACTTGATTATCCATACACACAAACTTTACTTGATTATCCATACACACAAACTTTACTTGATTATCCATACACACAAACTTTACTTGATTATCCATACACACAAACTTTACTTGATTATCCATACACACAAACTTTACTTGATTATCCATACACACAAACTTTACTTGATTATCCATACACACAAACTTTACTTGATTATCCATACACACAAACTTTACTTGATTATCCATACACACAAACTTTACTTGATTATCCATACACACAAACTTTACTTGATTATCCATACACACAAACTTTACTTGATTATCCATACACACAAACTTTACTTGATTATCCATACACACAAACTTTACTTGATTATCCATACACACAAGCTTTACTTGATTATCCATACACACAAACTTTACTTGATTATCCATACACACAAACTTTACTTGATTATCCATACACACAAACTTTACTTGATTATCCATACACACAAGCTTTACTTGATTATCCATACACACAAGCTTTACTTGATTATCCATACACACAAGCTTTACTTGATTATCCATACACACAAGCTTTACTTGATTATCCATACACACAAGCTTTACTTGATTATCCATACACACAAGCTTTACTTGATTATCCATACACACAAGCTTTACTTGATTATCCATACACACAAGCTTTACTTGATTATCCATACACACAAACTTTACTTGATTATCCATACACACAAACTTTACTTGATTATCCATACACACAAACTTTACTTGATTATCCATACACACAAACTTTACTTGATTATCCATACACACAAACTTTACTTGATTATCCATACACACAAACTTTACTTGATTATCCATACACACAAACTTTACTTGATTATCCATACACACAAACTTTACTTGATTATCCATACACACAAACTTTACTTGATTATCCATACACACAAACTTTACTTGATTATCCATACACACAAACTTTACTTGATTATCCATACACACAAACTTTACTTGATTATCCATACACACAAACTTTACTTGATTATCCATACACACAAACTTTACTGGATTATCCATACACACAAACTTTACTTGATTATCCATACACACAAACTTTACTTGATTATCCATACACACAAACTTTACTTGATTATCCATACACACAAACTTTACTTGATTATCCATACACACAAACTTTACTTGATTATCCATACACACAAACTTTACTTGATTATCCATACACACAAACTTTACTTGATTATCCATACACACAAACTTTACTTGATTATCCATACACACAAACTTTACTTGATTATCCATACACACAAACTTTACTTGATTATCCATACACACAAACTTTACTTGATTATCCATACACACAAACTTTACTTGATTATCCATACACACAAACTTTACTTGATTATCCATACACACAAACTTTACTTGATTATCCATACACACAAACTTTACTTGATTATCCATACACACAAACTTTACTTGATTATCCATACACACAAACTTTACTGGATTATCCATACACACAAACTTTACTTGATTATCCATACACACAAACTTTACTTGATTATCCATACACACAAACTTTACTTGATTATCCATACACACAAACTTTACTTGATTATCCATACACACAAACTTTACTTGATTATCCATACACACAAACTTTACTTGATTATCCATACACACAAACTTTACTTGATTATCCATACACACAAACTTTACTTGATTATCCATACACACAAACGTTACTTGATTATCCATACACACAAACTTTACTTGATTATCCATACACACAAACTTTACTTGATTATCCATACACACAAACTTTACTTGATTATCCATACACACAAACTTTACTTGATTATCCATACACACAAACTTTACTTGATTATCCATACACACAAACTTTACTTGATTATCCATACACACAAACTTTACTTGATTATCCATACACACAAACTTTACTTGATTATCCATACACACAAACTTTACTTGATTATCCATACACACAAACTTTACTTGATTATCCATACACACAAGCTTTACTTGATTATCCATACACACAAACTTTACTTGATTATCCATACACACACACTTTACTTGATTATCCATACACACAAACTTTACTTGATTATCCATACACACAAACTTTACTTGATTATCCATACACACAAACTTTACTTGGTTATCCATACACACAAGCTTTACTTGATTATCCATACACACAAACTTTACTTGATTATCCATACACACAAACTTTACTTGATTATCCATACACACAAACTTTACTTGATTATCCATACACACAAACTTTACTTGATTATCCATACACACAAACTTTACTGGATTATCCATACACACAAACTTTACTGGATTATCCATACACACAAACTTTACTTGATTATCCATACACACAAACTTTACTTGATTATCCATACACACAAACTTTACTTGATTATCCATACACACAAACTTTACTTGATTATCCATACACACAAACTTTACTTGATTATCCATACACACAAACTTTACTGGATTATCCATACACACAAACTTTACTTGATTATCCATACACACAAACTTTACTTGATTATCCATACACACAAACTTTACTTGATTATCCATACACACAAACTTTACTTGATTATCCATACACACAAACTTTACTTGATTATCCATACACACAAACTTTACTTGATTATCCATACACACAAACTTTACTTGATTATCCATACACACAAACTTTACTTGATTATCCATACACACAAACTTTACTTGATTATCCATACACACAAACTTTACTTGATTATCCATACACACAAACTTTACTTGATTATCCATACACACAAACTTTACTTGATTATCCATACACACAAACTTTACTTGATTATCCATAAACACAAACTTTACTTGATTATCCATACACACAAACTTTACTTGATTATCCATACACACAAACTTTACTTGATTATCCATACACACAAACTTTACTTGATTATCCATACACACAAGCTTTACTTGATTATCCATACACACACACTTTACTTGATTATCCATACACACAAACTTTACTTGATTATCCATACACACAAACTTTACTTGATTATCCATACACACACACTTTACTTGATTATCCATACACACACACTTTACTTGATTATCCATACACACAAGCATTACTTGATTATCCATACACACAAGCTTTACTTGATTATCCATACACACAAACTTTACTTGATTATCCATACACACAAGCTTTACTTGATTATCCATACACACAAGCTTTACTTGATTATCCATACACACAAGCTTTACTTGATTATCCATACACACAAGCTTTACTTGATTATCCATACACACAAGCTTTACTTGATTATCCATACACACAAGCTTTACTTGATTATCCATACACACAAACTTTACTTGATTATCCATACACACAAACTTTACTTGATTATCCATACACACAAACTTTACTTGATTATCCATACACACAAACTTTACTTGATTATCCATACACACAAACTTTACTTGATTATCCATACACACAAACTTTACTTGATTATCCATACACACAAACTTTACTTGATTATCCATACACACAAACTTTACTGGATTATCCATACACACAAACTTTACTTGATTATCCATACACACAAACTTTACTTGATTATCCATACACACAAACTTTACTTGATTATCCATACACACAAACTTTACTTGATTATCCATACACACAAACTTTACTTGATTATCCATACACACAAACTTTACTGGATTATCCATACACACAAACTTTACTTGATTATCCATACACACAAACTTTACTTGATTATCCATACACACAAACTTTACTTGATTATCCATACACACAAACTTTACTGGATTATCCATACACACAAACTTTACTTGATTATCCATACACACAAACTTTACTTGATTATCCATACACACAAACTTTACTTGATTATCCATACACACAAACTTTACTTGATTATCCATACACACAAACTTTACTTGATTATCCATACACACAAACTTTACTGGATTATCCATACACACAAACTTTACTTGATTATCCATACACACAAACTTTACTTGATTATCCATACACACAAATTTTACTTGATTATCCATACACACAAACTTTACTTGATTATCCATACACACAAACTTTACTTGATTATCCATACACACAAACTTTACTTGATTATCCACACACACAAACTTTACTTGATTATCCATACACACAAACTTTACTGGATTATCCATACACACAAACTTTACTTGATTATCCATACACACAAACTTTACTTGATTATCCATACACACAAACTTTACTTGATTATCCATACACACAAACTTTACTTGATTATCCATACACACAAACCTTACTTGATTATCCATACACACAAACTTTACTGGATTATCCATACACACAAACTTTACTTGATTATCCATACACACAAACTTTACTTGATTATCCATACACACAAACTTTACTTGATTATCCATACACACAAACTTTACTTGATTATCCATACACACAAACTTTACTTGATTATCCATACACACAAACTTTACTTGATTATCCATACACACAAACGTTACTTGATTATCCATACACACAAACTTTACTTGATTATCCATACACACAAACTTTACTTGATTATCCATACACACAAACTTTACTTGATTATCCATACACACAAACTTTACTTGATTATCCATACACACAAACTTTACTGGATTATCCATACACACAAACTTTACTTGATTATCCATACACACAAGCTTTACTTGATTATCCATACACACAAGCTTTACTTGATTATCCATAAACATAAACTTTACTTGATTATCCATACACACAAGCTTTACTTGATTATCCATACACACAAGCTTTACTTGATTATCCATACACACAAACTTTACTTGATTATCCATACACTACTACTACTTTGAGAACATTTTTTTTCCGGATCTTCAACCATAGCTAATAAGTCATGCAAAACCTGATGAGCTACAGAGCATATTTAAGTCTGGTAAAGCACACAAAATAAAATTAAAATCAGATATAAAATGCAAAGGAATATCTTTTTGACTGCCAACGAACTTGTGCATTATAATGAAGATATATATTTTAACTGACATATGGGCTTACAGCATAAATGGTGATAGGACACATATTGACTTAGATATAATGACAGGTCCTTTAATTTGCCTGATAAGTGAAATTGAGAGTACTACTAGTAAGACCAGCCTCTTGCTGTATTGGTTTTCAATGTATTCCCCTTGGAAACAGTTTAATCATTAGACTATAATAGAACGACAAATCTCGGGAATGAGTTGAGAAAGTGCTGTTCGGCACTTGCCCACACAGGCAATCGGAGCATTGCAACATGCGTTGCTTAATTGCTGAGATTTTAGGCAACAGCGTGCAACATCCAAACCCTATTTATCTTATCAAATGAATTTAGGGTTGTGACTCCAGGGCAAAGTTTAAAAGTATTCATAGGAATTGTGAAATATCAAATATCAAATATAAAAAAAAAATTGGTGAAGTTACAACTTCCCTTATGTTGTTGAGGACTGTTTTTGTGAGTCAAACTTATTCAGATCTCCCATTTAATCCTGATAATCCTGTGATACTCGACAATGTTATGCAGTTTGATCCGTCCATCATAAGAGTAAATTCGGCTTGATAAAGATTCTTGTTGGACACTACTGATAGTCCAGACAAATCGACCTATCCACACTGAGTTTATCAACTCTGACCTCAATGCAGTTACGGTATCGCCCGTCCCAGCTGATATATTGAACGATAAAACCTTTGAAACGTAAGTTATTTCATTATTTTCATGTCAAATTCGCCATGCTTATGATGACAGAATGTATCGACTATTTACTATATTACACTTTTTTTCTGACATTAATAGATTTACTGTTGTCACGAAACACAATTTACTGTTCGTGGGATTGCTGTTACTGATGATCAAACGATTTATGTTCGCCATGTTAATGGGTAATCACAAAACGTCCCTGATCATTTCCCATGGAATTTTTTCACTTTTCACATTTGTCCGCGTGTCTCGATGCTGCACAGTACACACTGTTATCACCTCTCTTTTATGGGACATGGTGATAAAATACTAGGTCAAAAAGCTCTCATTTAAAAGTGCAGAATGATAGCAATGGTAATTTTTTGTAATCCCGCTGATAATAATTGAGCTGTTTTAGTTTTATTCATTGAATTCTAACATGACTAATAAACCACTCCCCGCAAAATAAATTGGATATGAATTAAATGCCTTATGAGTTTAAAACTGAACATGAAGTTATTGTCATTTGTGAATGAATAACTTCTTATTTAGTAGTTTTTGCAAAGTATATGACCAAACACACCACATATGTTGTTTTTGCGTGATGTGGTAGACACACGTGAACATTGTATATCCATCGAACGAGAGTCACTAACGAGATCTATAGTCCCATATTTCCCAGCGTTACAGCGATGCGTGCTGTTACCAGTTTCACGACATCAGCTTGTACATTTCTCCAACAACTATTATTTTCTACGAAAGACGAGTTACTGTGTTTAGGAATACCCGCCTTCATTCAGTATTTTCTCAAAGATTTTTCAACTTCACATTCATGGATTGTGTTACACTGAAATTCAGCCTAGTACCACCCCTAGATCCAGCCGAAGCTCGCAGGTTTCACCGCAAAGCACATCCACGTAGCGTTTTGGGCTTTCTCCCTGATACTAGCAGCCGCGATATAAACGAACTACTCTTGAAAGCGGCGTAAACCCCTAATCACCTCACCTACATGGATTGTTCAGGAATATATTTGGGAAATTTGAAAAACACAAGAACATTGACATGTTTAGATGCAATACAATTATTTAACTCACCAGGTGAGTGACTGAACGGATAAACTGGAACATTAGGTGCTGACGATTGGCTCCTGCCTCTGGATGTGGGTTCGAATCCCGTAATGAACTAGTCCCGATAAATTAGATTTCGCGAATTTGTATTATTGTATAATTAGATAGTGAATACATGTAACATTGTTATGTTCGAGAACACACTTTCTACTGGTCATGTATTTTCTGTGTAGCATACACTTACATTCATAGATGTTTTACCATTCAATGTAAGATAAACAATACATAAATAAACTTAATAATTAGTATTGTACTCAGTAGCTTCTATGAGAATGAATTTGGATGAAGAAATAATTAACACTAATTATACAATAAAGGCTTTGAACGGTTTGTGCTACGAATATTACTTAGATCTTGATATTACAGTCGGATGTAACCACTGCGGAGACAAATACAACATTGAAGTATAATAACGCATAACAAAGGCAATTGTTCTGGCCGACAAATTTATTGTGAAGTCCAGGGCGTTTCATTGAATGAATCCGTTCAAGTGCATGCGCAGGCATACTTTAAGGGACATCCATTGTATTTTATAATATTTTATTTGGCTTTAATACGTGCCAAAATACCATATTTGATGATTTCATTTCAACTTACAGATTCAACTCCAATCGCCAAATATATCATATAATTATTAATTTCGAATTAAAATCGAACATCATCAACATGTGCAGAAACCGAAAACTACCCGCCCCACTTCATGCACATTAGTTATATGACCTATTAAACATAAATCCAGATTTATCTTGTTCTATGTTGTAAATAAGTATCCAAAATACGTTTTAAAAAATGACGCGCGCCAACTATGGTTTTCGATCAGAAATCACTACTTTTACCGATATTTCGACACAAAACTGAGTCGACTATAATCAAAATGGTAATGGTAATCAGTACTTCAAAATAAAACAACACCATTTTTTAACGTTTGGCATATGTGACCCCAAGAACGTTTTCACAGTAGATCCTGAACATCCGGAGTTCTCTGAATTGGGTTCCTTTCTAATTCAGTGAGACGATGATCCGATTGAAGACTACATACATCATCGGTTGGAAAGCGCTTATTGTCAAGTGAGTTTTTTAATTTTCGTTCATTTAGATAAATTTATTTCTGTTGCTCCATTTCTTAATTTCGTTAAATTTCACGTCCTCAAAACCCCAAAAGGAGTAGTCGCTTCTATACTAGACTCAGACTAAGTCTATACTAAAACACACGGGATACTGATATTCAACGCCTTTGTTCATTGACTTCGACGTTTTGGTATAGATTGAAAACCTTCTGTAGCTTCTGCAACAGTTCTGAATAGCTTTACTTACAAAGGAACGACAGTTTGAGATCTTGCATCTATAGCGACAATACGTCATACATACATGTGATTCTCTTGAAGCAGTGCCCCATTGCATATTTCTATCTCTATACAAGACTTCTTTTCATTCCAGATGCCTTTGCGGACTTTTTATCCTATGGTCAATCTTTACCATTCTAACACCTGGGAGCTATCACAGACATGCCGAGAGTGATGACGATGGTGTACGAGTAAAACACGTCGCCTTTGTAAAGACCCACAAAGCAGCGAGCTCCACCGTCCTGAACATCCTCTACCGTTTTGCAGGTCACAAAGACCTTGTCCTCCTCCTCCCAAAGTCAGGAAATTACCACAGAGGGCGCTACATCAACACGTCGGGAATACTCCCACCGCCTCGGGGAAGAAGCTACGACATGTTGTGTAACCATGCTGTCTTTAACTATACGTCGTGGAGACAGTTCCTTCCAGATGATACGGTATATGTCGGGATCGTCAGGCAACCATTTGAGAGATTTCTGTCAGCATTCTATTATTTTCGATATGAACAGGGTACAGAATATTTAAAACGTATTCCGGGAAGTTATTCTTCCACATTGGTTCGGTACCTGAAGAACCCTTCTAAATGGGAGCCGGATGATCCAATGGTTTCCATGACCAATAACAGAATGGTTCTAGATTTTGGATATCCTGGTGACCAGTTTGATAACGAAGGTTATTTTGATGAATACCTTCTTCATCTGAACAGAACCTTTGAACTGGTCATTGTCTCGGAACTCTTTGACGAATCTCTTGTTCTTATGCGAAGGAAATTTGGTTGGTCTTTGAAAGATATTTTGTATATTTCTAAGAACAAGGCCCGTCATAAACCAGACCGTCCTCTTGTCTCCGAAAAACTAAAAAAGAGATATAAGCCAATGTCAAGTCTAGACGCTAAATTGTACGTGTTCTTCCTTAAGAGACTTTATCGCCAAATCGAGAGAGAGGGGAACCAGTTTCCGGCGGAAGTGACGCATTTCAAGCACGTCCGTCTGCAGGTGACGTCATTTTGTAAATCACCTGACCCTAAAGGGGAGATTGTTCTGAAGAAAAGCAAATGGTCAGCCGCTTTCACATTTTCCAGCCTGGACTGTTTCTTCCTCAATATTGAAGAGGAGGAGTTTGTGAGTTATACCCGGCGTCTTCACAAATTAACGCTGAAAGTTGAAGGAACCAACACAGAGTTTTTAAACATATTGCAAGGCTGAAGAAATATTATGAAATGAGAAATTATTGAAATGACGTGAACAAATGTAAAATCATGGAAGTTGTTCATTTCTCAAACTGACCGTAAAAAGACGTTTTAAATCTTTAACTCATTTCAGTTGAACAGAAGACTTTTTGTTCTCACCATGCATGCTTAAAATCGTATTCATTTTAATTCAAACATAACAAAGAAACAAAATGAGAAGTAGTTTTTGTGAAAAGATTTTTGCATGAAGACCAAAATGACACGTTTCATATGTCCATTCAGTGTAGGGAATACGCTTACTATACTGTTATAGTAACTCTAAGTACTGGTTTAAGAGATGTTGATGACGATTGAATAAAATATAACAGATTTAGTTCTTGGATGTTAATTTGTCAACTCTATAGTAATTATCTGAATCGAGCCAGAAACGCCACTCCCAAGGGCAGAAATGGATTTTACCTTGTGCGGGATGTGGACACCAACAAAGTATTTTTCGCCGTAAGAAAACAACTCAGCTCATCTGTTGTCGATATCATAGAACGATACCGTATTTCCTAGACACGAATCACGCCGGTCTCGAAAAAACGCATTGGGAATGACTGTTTGACAGACATAGACGCCGGGTCTCGAATAAACGCCTTGAGAAGGACCGTTTGACAGACATAGACGCCGGGTCTCGAATACACGTCTTGGAAAGGACCGTTTGACAGACATAGACGCCGGGTCTTGAATAAACGCCTTGAGAAGGACCGTTTGACAGACATAGACGCCGGGTCTCGAATAAACTTCTTGAGAAGAACCGTTTGAGAGACATAGATGCCGGGTCTCGAATAAACGTCTTGGGAAGGATCGTTTGACAGACATCGACGCCGGGTCTCGAATAAACATCTTGGGGAGGATCGTTTGACAGACATAGACGCCGAGTCTCGAATAAACGAGTCTCGAATAAACTTCTTGAGAAGCACTGTTTGACAGACATAGACGCCGGTTGATGAGATGAGCAAAGTGTTTGCATCTTAAACATATTGTTCCCATGCAATAATGAAAAGACGCACGGGCTGAAAGAGGTCTGTAAATATAGTCGCCGAGGGCGTCTATTTGAGGAAGTACAGTATTCTCAATTTCCTCTGTCGTGAATGTGTCAGTATGACTTGAATTTCCTCTGTCGTAAATGTGTCAGTATAACTTGAATTTCCTCTGTGGTGAATGTGTCAGTATAACTTGAATTTCCTCTGTGGTGAATGTGTCAGTATGACTTGAATTTCCTCTGTCGTAAATGTGTCAGTATAACTTGAATTTCCTCTGTGGTGAATGTGTCAGTATAACTTGAATTTCCTCTGTCGTGAATGTGTCAGTATAACTTGAATTTATTCTGTCGTGATTGTGTCAGTATAACTTGAATTTCCTCTGTCGTGAATGTGTCAGTATAACTTGATTTTTCTCTGTCGTGAATGTGTCAGTATAACTTGAATTTCCTCTGTCGTGAATGTGTCGGTATAACTTGACGAGAAGCGCTATGCTTAACAAACCTACTCCAACTTAAATTCAGACCCTCATCAGCAATGCGAACGATTAGACCTGTCGCCCATGATGATTCCTGACGTGCTGAACAGGTGGTAATTTACACGATTATCAGTGACATGCTATTACAAACGACAAATTTTAATTGATCCCATCATAAACATAATTGTCCATTTCAACAACATTCTATGTTATTTGACCGAATGTCATTAAATGTAATTTGGTTTCATTTTCATAATACGTCTCCTGATTAATATAATTGATTTGCATTCCATCATCAAACGCTACGCTTAACACTTTCCTATGTATTGTTTACGAGTTTGGAAATATTAAAGTTAACAGTTTATGCACACAGTATACAAGAAGAAATACAATTTGTTTATTAACAATGTAACTATTCTTGTGCTTCAACCCTTTCCATCTTTCGCCACTCCCAATAAGTTTACTCATGATACGAGAAGTCAACTTCCAAATCTCTCATAATCATGATAATATATTTTGAACCTTGTAATATTTTCAGTTTTTCATTGGTTCAGTTCTGGTCGCTCAAGAAAATAATGCGTTAGAGTACGAAGGGTAGTTACAGGTTTTCCACCACACCAGATGCTGATTTCCACCACACCAGATGCTGATTTCCACCACACCTGATGCAGATTTCCACCACACCAGATGCTGATTTCCACCACACCAGACGCTGATTTCCACCACACCCGACGCTATTTTCCCACCACACCAGACGCTGATTTCCACCACACCCGACACTGATTTACACACCAGACACTGATTTCCACCACACCCGACGCTGATTTACACACCAGATGCTGATTTCCACCACACCCGACGCTGATTTCCACCACACCAGACGCTGATTTCCACACCAGACGCTGATTTCCACCACACCAGACGCTGATTTCCACCACACCAGAAGCTGATTTCAATCACACCAGAAGCTGATTTCCATCACACCAGACGCTGATTTTCACCACACCAGAAGCTGATTTCCACCACACCCGACGCTATTTTCCCACCACACCAGACGCTGATTTACACCACACCCGACGCTGATGTACACACCAGACGCTGATTTCCACCACACCCGACGCTGATTTACACACCAGACACTGATTTCCAGCACACCCGACGCTGATTTCCAGCACACCCGACGCTGATTTCCACACCAGACGCTGATTTCCAGCACACCTGACGCTGATTTCCACCACACCTGACGCTGATTTCCACCACACCTGACGCTGATTTCCACCACACCAGACACTAATTTCCACACCCGACGCTGATTTCCACCACACCCGACGCTGATTTCCACACCAGACGCTGATTTCCAGCACACCTGACGCTGATTTCCACCACACCTGACGCTGATTTCCACCACACCTGACGCTGATTTCCACCACACCAGACACTAATTTCCACACCCGACGCTGATTTCCACCACACCAGACGCTGATTTCCACCACACCAGACGCTGATTTCCACCACACCAGACGCTGATTTCCACCACACTAGACGCTGATTTTCACCACACCAGACGCAGATTTCCACCACACCAGACGCTGATTTCCACCACACCCGACACAGATTTCCACCACACCAGACGCTGATTTCCACCGCACCAGACGTAGATTTCCACCACACCAGACGCTGATTTCCACCACACCAGACGCTGATATCCACCACACCAGACGCAGATTTCCACCACACCCGACGCTGATTTCCACCACACCAGACGCTGATTTCCACCATACCAGACGCTGATTTCCACCACACCAGACGCTGATTTCCACCACACCAGACGCTGATTTCCACACCAGACGCTGATTTCCACCACACCAGACGCTGATTTTCACCACACCAGAAGCTGATTTCCATCACACCAGACGCTGATTTTCACCACACCAGAAGCTGATTTCCACCACACCCGACGCTATTTTCCCACCACACCAGACGCTGATTTCCACCACACCCGACGCTGATTTACACACCAGACGCTGATTTCCACCACACCCGATGCTGATTTACACACCAGACGCTGATTTCCAGCACACCCGACGCTGATTTCCACCACACCCGACGCTGATTTCCACACCAGACGCTGATTTCCACCACACCCGACGCTGATTTCCACACCAGACGCTGATTTCCACCACACCTGACGCTGATTTCCACCACACCTGACGCTGATTTCCACCACACCAGACACTAATTTCCACACCCGACGCTGATTTCCACCACACCCGACGCTGATTTCCACCACACCAGACGCTGATTTCCACCACACCAGACGCTGATTTCCACCACACCAGACGCTGATTTCCACCACACCAGACGCTGATTTCCACCACACTAGACGCTGATTTTCACCACACCAGACGCAGATTTCCACCACACCAGACGCTGATTTCCACCACACCCGACACAGATTTCCACCACACCAGACGCTGATTTTCACCACACCAGACGCTGATTTCTACCACACCCGACGCTGATTTCCACCACACAAGACGCTGATTTCCACCACACCAGACGCTGATTTCCACCACACCAGACGCTGATTTCCACCACACCAGACGCTGATTTCCACCACACCAGACGCAGATTTCCACCACACCAGACGCTGATTTCCACCACACCAGACGCTAATTTCCACCACACCCGACGCTGATTTCCACCACACCAGACGCTGATTTCCACCACACCCGACGCTGATTTCCACCACACCCGACGCTGATTTCCACACCAGACGCTGATTTCCACCACACCTGACGCTGATTTCCACCACACCTGACGCTGATTTCCACCACACCAGACACTAATTTCCACACCCGACGCTGATTTCCACCACACCCGACGCTGATTTCCACCACACCAGACGCTGATTTCCACCACACCAGACGCTGATTTCCACCACACCAGACGCTGATTTCCACCATACTAGACGCTGATTTTCACCACACCAGACGCAGATTTCCACCACACCAGACGCTGATTTCCACCACACCCGACACAGATTTCCACCACACCAGACGCTGATTTCCACCACACCAGACGCTGATTTCTACCACACCCGACGCTGATTTCCACCACACAAGACGCTGATTTCCACCACACCCGACGCTGATTTCCACCACACAAGACGCTGATTTCCACCACACAAGACGCTGATTTCCACCACACCAGACGCTGATTTCCACCACACCAGACGCTGATTTCCACCACACCAGACGCAGATTTCCACCACACCAGACGCTGATTTCCACCACACCAGACGCTAATTTCCACCACACCCGACGCTGATTTCCACCACACCAGATGCTGATTTCCACCACACCAGACGCTGATTTCCACCACACCCGACGCTGATTTCCACCACACCCGACGCTGATTTCCACCACACAAGACGCTGATTTCCACCACACCCGACGCTGATATACGCCACACCAGACGCAGACGGGCGTACCGTAACTGTTCCGGAAGAATTCAATTATAAATCCAAACCGAACATACGATTTGACCTTCTAGTGACCCCAGAGCCATGTTCAAGAGAGGTTTCAAAATAATCGATTGAGCTACGTAGCAAGGCGAGCAAACATCGAGGAATTGCACCGTGTCGTTCAGGGGAGAATGAGCGCTACATTGAGCGATCAATGAGCAATTAAAAGCACTCGCTGTTATGGAACGGAGCCCAGGAAACACTCATCAAATGGTCATTATAGGTTTCCGTCCTCTCCACATTTTAGTTTTGGTTGATATGATGATGAGTTACGGCCTGCTCCATCTCTGAGTACAATATTATACTGTAATTCGAGGAAGTATCAGCCATCATTTACTGAGTTCTATATGGGGCTTTCAGTTTCCATCTTATCCATTGCAGGGGGTGTTATTTGCGATGTAATTATATATATATAAGTTGTACTATACTAGATATAGTGGAAACAAACCCCATATCCCTTCGTTTCGTTTTCCAATTCGTTAAGGTTGTCCATACTGTATGTTCACTATTATATATATATATATACATTCTCTCTGAAGATGAAATGAAACCGGTAGGAGAAAGAAACTCGGCGTTATGTTTTTAATTTTTTGATAATTTGAAGCAGCCATACACCTGGACATTTGACTTTTTGTACATATATATATATATATATATATATATATATATATATATATATATATATATATATATATATTAAAAAGTTAAAAACACACAACACCAATAGACTCCTACTAGTTTCATTGTAATCTTCACGGTTGTTCAGTTGTACTCCCTGAAGATTACAATGAAACTAGTAGGAGTCTATTGGTGTTGTGTGTTTTTTAACTTTTTAATATATTTGACTGTATACCAGACCAACTCAATGTTTCTGATATATATATATATATATATATATATATATATATATATATATATATATATATATATATATATATATATATATATATATATATATATATATATATATATATAATTTGAACATGAAATCATATTAGGGACAGACATCACATAGTGTGTTCTGATGTATATATTCAATATTATAACAAAGGACTCCGCCGTTTTTGTGCCCTGCATCTGAGCTCCGACATGATACATATGTGATAATTCGTTAACGTTATCGGTATTGAACTTTTACTATTATGAACATATAATTTGATTAAATTATCAGAGACAGCCATCTCATAATGGTGTTCTATAAACAACAATAACGAAAAGACTGCGCAGTGTAGCTCCCTGTATCAGAACATCGACATGATATAGATGTGATAAGTATTAACGTGTCCTTGTTCGTTGACCATATCGTGATAAGCTAGTAGGTCATTGACAAGTGCTTGTCAACGTGATTGGCTACGGGATGAAGGTCGTGCTTCAATAGAGGTATTTGTCTCAATTTACTGTTTGGCCTTTGAACTCGATGATCGTTACAAAACGTTGTACTGTATATGGCCTTTTTCATTGATTCTTTCCATGCACTTTGTGGTGGATATTCATAGTGTTTTATCTATTGGTTAAAGTAAGGCATGTTTTTTATGTGTTGTGTGTGAACTGAAACCAATGTCGATGTGTTTTTCTCATTGCTTCAGAAATCTAAGGACAACCCGATTAGTAATATACAAAAGATATATTACTTCATGAAACAAGTTTCCTACTACTAGTTCAAAACATAAGTTGATTTTTCAGCTTGTTTCAAATAAATGTTTACTGTTTTCTAAAAGTGTTTGATGAACCCACATGGATAATTTACCATTCTCAACAAGTCATAGCTTAACTATTACGTTTCAAGTCGGCGTCTCGGTTTAGTTGAACAAATATATTCATATGATAACCGTGTTACAAATGACAACGGTAAGTAAAGCTTGAGCCTGTTTGCTAGTCTCATCCAGACCCCTTATAGAGCCGAGACAAGAATACAACGAGGCAAGCCTACAGAACTCAGTGCAAGGAATAATGAACACATCTCAGAGGCTCTTCTTTAAATTTTTTATTCATTCTGTTTAAAAAAATTTAAAACAATAATTCATTTCAGAGGCTAAATGTTAGACTACCCGTTTGTACCATACCGTCTTTGTTTACGTTGCGGAATGCAGATCAGTCGTTTGAATGATTATCCTACTGTGTTTTGATAACTCACCAACCATGCATTTATCATTATGTATTCTGTTTTAAGTATCTATGTGCTTTGTGTCTATATTGGATGAATTAACCAATAAAATCACTTTCAAAGCATCGCCCATGCAGACGATTTTCATTGATTTACTCGAACTTTACTTGAAAATTTCATTTTTTCAAATCACATTTTCAGAACATGGGTTTAAACTGGAGGGAGTTATTTTCAAGGCTGTCTTTTCTCAGGTTGGTAAATTTACAATAAAGAGAATGGAGGAAACTGCCTGTTTGGCTTACATACTTGTGTCAGCATTGTCAGTGAATCATTCACACCCCGTGCAATGACATTATCAGTTAAGATAGGGACACGTTCAATCATAATAACGTGTGCCCTCATCATCTATGTCCATAGTATGCCACCATAGACCGCAGTGCCACTCATGATTCGCTTGTTTCTGCAGATGTTCTCAGGTTTCACAGCAATGCATAGCCACAATGGTGTTTTGGGCTTTTCCCTTGCAATAATACTAGCAGGCTAGCAGCCTTAATATAAGTAAAATACTCTTGAAAGCGGCGTTAAATCCAAATAACCTCACCTCACTATAGATCATCTCACCCAAGTGTCAAATATATCAGCACGAATTGATTAACATAATTGAAAGCTTACCAAGGCTACTTTACTTTATGTACGAGTGTTGATATATTTGATATCAGAAGATATGCAGGCGAGGCTCTTTTTATCATTCAAAAATCATTTTATTAGTTTTCAAAGGAAATGTAAGATAACTGAGCAGTAACTGGCATTATAAATAAGCGGTGAAGTAAGGGCGTATCTATGTGACGTCATCAAGCTTATAACTTCTTAATTAGCAATGCGATGTTATCAGTTTTTTGACATTCTAGCATTGAGAGATGTATATTTGATTATGCCAAATCGTTCTGATGCCATATGGGTGATGTCAGTGGACAGATATACAGCCAAATCGATATCTCCTTGTGTGAGATCAAGTAACATCCTCTGTGAAACACAGCTTTGGGTGATCAACATGGACAAGCATGGTTCACGTCTTCAACACATTACTTGGTTTATTTAGTTGTCCAAATGAAGAAAATAGTAGCTATAACTAATTTAATAATTGTCAATAATGGTCAAAGTATGAAATGTCCGAATATAATGTTCGTCAATTGAACTTACAACTATGAAAGGAAACGCTTCATATGCCTCTACTGTTGTACTCAACAATATGACAACAACATGTTTGCGCATTTCTCTCTACGACAACTATACAGTAGAAGGTCCACAGCTAGTCCTTTCCGTTCGCTTATTTGAGATGGTTATGACACACATAAGAAACAAAAGGTTGTTCGGTTCTGTCGTTCTCATCTTCTGTTCGACCCTGGTATCTGCAGACATGACGCCAGAGCTCTTGGATATCCCAGATAGTCGTGCTTCAGGTCACTACCATTATGTATGACTATACAGCTGCGTACCGAACATGTGTTCACCTCAATGCGTAAAGTAGTGCACATATAATGTAAATTGACGTTCATTGTATCATCACAAAAGTTAGATCACACACAATAACAATGAATCAGCATATACCCATTGGTAAAACAATCATTCTCAAACATATTCTGTGATCGGCAAGGCAGTTATGCATGTTTATGAATTTGGCTTAATGAAAAAGACCGAAGGGGGCATATTTTGAAAATTCAACTTTCATAAATTTTCGAATAAAAGTTTGTATATTGACTAAATGAGAACACATTCTTCACAAATGCATTGAATGAGCATACGAGGAAATATAAGATGCATGTTTGACCCGGTTGATCATTTACTGAATGTTTTACAGAAGAAAATAAAAACTGTAGTACTGAACTGAAAAGATTCACCCTGTCTTACTTCAAAGAGCTGCCAAAACTGTAACTGTATACTGTTATATATGAAATCAAATTATGTTATGGAAGACACAACTAACTGTATTTTTATAATGAAAAAATGCAAAATGATTGGTCGAGTTTTCGCGTTGATACGATGCTTCAAAGACATGCCAAATTACATGATAGTTGGACTAAAACACACAAGAGGTGAACAAACTTTCGGTACGCAGCTGTAGAATTGGTTCGTCACCCATGTTCATAACACCGGCATGTCGTATTTACACTTTCTACCTTTCGTTTAATATCTTAAGAGTTAGGTTTAGGGGTAATCTTAAAATAGAATGTACTCTAATTGGCGAACCAATTCTATAGTAGCATATGAATTAAAAGTGTTTCTTTGATGCATATTCTCGTCTTCTCTCTTTCTACTCGGCTATAATATCTTGTCGGAGAAAACGTGTATAGTTCTATGTTCTATTGCAGATGGGTATGGTTCGGCATTCTCATCTATGGATCTCTCTTCGTTCTGCTCAAGTGGAACATGAAGTCACCAGAGTTCGACGTGGGAAACCTCCAGCAAATCTGTCAGTCAGATGAAATGCTTCTACAAGTGTGTTCCTGTCGACAACATGTTCCTCTACAACAACAGCAGCATCAGCAACAACAACTACCAAAACAGCAAATACCATCACAACAGCAATATCCACAACTAAAGCATCATCAGCAACAGCACTATCAACAACAACCACAACAGCAAGATCCGTTGCTACAGCAGTATCCACGATTACATCAGCAGCAACGCCAGCAACAACAACAGCAGGAACAACATCAACGACTGTACCAACAGAAATCACAAACACCATCTAAAGATTTTCAATCACCGGCCTTTAATAAACACGATGAACAGAAGTACTTCAATCGAAATGGGGCAAATACCTTGAGGAGAATACCTTTCAGAAACAACAAGAACCCAACTGAGAGGCGCCATGTTGCCTTCTTGAAGACCCACAAAGCGGCGAGTTCAACACTTCTTAACATCTTCTATCGCTTTGCGAGCGAACGCGATCTGGTTGTTTTGCTTCCGAAAAATGGCAACTATCATTCCGGAACATGTCTCAACAAAACCCAAATCCTCCCCCCTCCCATTGGACAAACATACGATATATTATGTAATCATGCCATTTTCAATTATTCCTCCTGGAATAGGTTCTTACCAGAAGATACTGTTTATGTCGGCATCGTCAGGGCACCCTTTGAGAGATTTGTCTCAGCGTTTTATTACTACAGGGGACATCGTTATGAGGAATATCTTAACAACATTCCAGGAAATCGGTTCGAAATTTTGGTGAATTATCTTAAATTTCCGCAACGTTGGGAGCCATTAAATCCTCGTAAATCCATGACCAACAACAGAATGACAATAGACTTTGGATATCCACCGTCCCTCTTTAATAACGACACTGCGTTCAATGAGTATCTTCTTCATCTTAATCATACCTTTAGACTTGTGTTGGATGCCAACAGATTCGACGAATCATTGATATTGATGAAACGAGCATTACGGTGGACTCTGAAGGATATACTGTACATTCCTCTGAACAAGGCTAAGTTTAAGCTACCGCTGCAAGACCAAGTGTTGAAACTAAAGCAAAACATACAAGCATATCTGCGTCTTGACACCAAACTCTATTCATTCTTTAAAGAAAAGCTTGACAATGAGATCGCTCTTCAAGACAAGTCGTTTTCTGATGAGGTGAAACATTTCATAAAAGTGAGAAAAGATGTTGAAGAGTTTTGTAAATATTATCATCGAAAGAGAGAAGTTGTTATTCATGCCAATACATTTACCAAGACGTTCAGTATAAACAGGCGAGAATGTAGATTCATGAACATGGCAGAAATTAATCATTTGCGATTCATTTATTCCAACCAAAGGATTCGAATAAATAGAGCTGGCGTAAACTGGAACTTCTTCAACTCCCTTCCGTAACACCAGAAACGTATTTATTAACGGGAAAACATCATTATAGGCTCCATCGTGTGATTTCAAAGACTAATGTTTACATGAGGAACAATAAACTGTAGCCTTTTCTCACCAAATGTGTTATGTTTCGTTCAAATGTATTGTTTTCAATTTAAATTATTTGTACAAATCATGAATTGATGACATTATACAACGTCTAGAGAGGAGAACACACGCCGAGACATGTCATGGACTTACAGCCTCCGTTTTTATCTGAAATAAAATATTATTGTTATATCTTTGACAGAAGAAGAAAAATCAAATACTCCTAAATTCCATCTCATAGCAGTGCAAGTTTATTTCGACATCGGGATCAAGTGCTGCAAAGTCAATAAAACGTTTCGCCATTGGACGTTCATTGCTGTTCAATAATCATTACTTTGGCTGCCCAAACTCTTCTACGCGAAGCTACAGATGTTATTCACAACATTATGTTCTTTAAACTTTATACAGCCACCCACTCAAATTGAAAGCACATTTGTGTACTTGTCATATTCCCCTGTCCATAACAACTTACGTTTTTGAGTGTCTTTCATGGTTTTCCTTTCGTTTCTGTATTAAATGCATAATAAAGCAAGTATGGGCAGGTGAATTCGGTCAATATTGTTTTCGTCCTTGGTCAATATTGTTTGGTCAATATTGTTTTTTCGGGTAAAAAAAACAGGTCTTGACCGAATTCACCAATATATAATTGTATAGAATTATTATCGTCTACTGCATTGTCATTAATTCTTAGTCCTTAGTTAAACATTGAATCTGAGTTATAATAAACGTGATATGACTTAAGCAATATTTGTGTTTAGAAATAAATTTCATGATTTGTGATTCCAGGGCTTAGACTCTCCTTCAAAAAGTACTAAAAGACGTTATGAGTACGATAATGGCACTAGACACTTATAACATCATTTCACGATACATTGTGAGGTGTAAGTCCTGTATAACGATGCGTTAAAATACATGTAAATTACACGAAACGGTGTACCTGCCGAAGGTAGGTAGCATCTTCAAAATAAGTCTGTTATCAACAAGGAGTCTGACCCTAGATAACTGTACCCTATAATAGTTGACTCTGAACAGAGTGATAGGGTATCTGTACAACAGACAATGATAGGCTATCTGTACAACAGACGCCGACCCTGTGATGCATGCATGGAGCCTTTCCAGGGGAATAAATACGGTGAATATTCACATTGAAGTAAGGTATTATAAACGTTTATTTTACTAATTGCAAAATGAAATTTCAAGAATTATATTATAAAAGTTCATTTTACTAACTGCATAGTTACATTCCAAGTAGGATATTTGAACAATTTAATTTAAGTTATTGCATAGTTATATTCAAATCATTACGTTTTAAAGCTTCAATTTGGTATGTTGCACAGTTAGTAACATTCCATGCAAGATATTAAAAAAATTAGATGTGCTATGCTGAATAATTACGTATAATTATTATGAAGACTAGATATAAATTATTTTTAAAATATCAATTTGCAATACTGCAGTTACATTGCAGGTACATATAAGAGCTTATATAAAAGGTCAATAGTTACATAGTCACATAGTTACACACCAAGTAATACGTTATAAAAGTTCAGTTTGTTATATCTCTTAGTTACACACCAAGTAATACATTATAAAAGTTCAATTTGCTACATCGCATATAGTTACAAACCAAGTAATATATTATAAAAGTTCAATTTGCTATATCACATAGTTATACGAACCAAGTAATACATTATAAAAGTTCAATTTGCTATATCGCATAGTTACACACCAAGTAATACATTATAAAAGTTCAATTTGCTATATCACATAGTTACACACCAAGTAATACATTATAAAAGTTCAGTTTGCTATATCTCTTAGTTACACACCAAGTTATACATTATAAAAGTTCAATTTCCTATGTCACATAGTTACACACCAAGTAAAACGTTATAAACGTTCAGTTTGTTATATCTCTTAGTTACACACCAAATAATACATTATAAAAGTTCAATTTGCTATATCGCATATAGTTACAAACCAAGTAATATATTATAAAAGTTCAATTTGCTATATCACATAGTTACACACCAAGTAATACATTATAAAAGTTCAATTAGCTATATCACATAGTTACACACCAAGTAATACATTATAAAAGTTCAGTTTGCTATATCTCTTAGTTACACACCAAGTTATACATTATAAAAGTTCAATTTCCTATGTCACATAGTTACACACCAAGTAAAACGTTATAGAAGTTCAGTTTGTTATATCTCTTAGTTACACACCAAATAATACATTATAAAAGTTCAGTTTGCTATATCGCATAGTTACACACCAAGTAAAACGTTATAAAAGTTCAGTTTGTTATATCTCTTAGTTACACACCAAATAATACATTATAAAAGTTCAATTTGCTATATCGCATATGGTTACAAACCAAGTAATATATTATAAAAGTTCAATTTGCTACATCGCATATAGTTACAAACCAAGTAATATATTATAAAAGTTCAATTTGCTATATCACATAGTTATACGAACCAAGTAATACATTATAAAAGTTCAATTTGCTATATCACATAGTTACACACCAAGTAATACATTATAAAAGTTCAATTTGCTATATCACATAGTTACACACCAAGTAATACATTATAAAAGTTCAGTTTGCTATATAACATTGTTACACACCAAGTAATACATTATAAAAGTTCAATTTGCTATATCACATAGTTACACACCAAGTAATACATTATAAAAGTTCAATTTGCTATATCACATAGTTACACACCAAGTAATACATTATAAAAGTTCAGTTTGCTATATCACATTGTTACACACCAAGTAATACATTATAAAAGTTCAATTTGCTATATCACATAGTTACACACCAAGTAATACATTATAAAAGTTCAGTTTGCTATATCACATAGTTACACACCAAGTAATACATTATAAAAGTTCAATTTGCTATATCACATAGTTACACACCAAGTAATACATTATAAAAGTTCAGTTTGCTATATCACATTGTTACACACCAAGTAATACATTATAAAAGTTCAATTTGCTATATCACATAGATACACACCAAGTAATACATTATAAAAGTTCAATTTACTATATCGCATAGTTACACACCAAGTAATATATTATAAAAGTTCAATTTGCTATATCGCATAGTTACACACCAAGTAATACATTTTTTACATACTTATCAGGTTTGAAAAACCAACATTGCCCAACGCTTCCCCCTGAAGCGTTCCTCAACATATATCACACAGAATTAAAAAGGGACGCTACCCGGTAAGGGTGGCGCTCGTGCCACGTGACATCGGTGACGTCATCATCCCTTATTTGTTGAGCGAGCATACGGTCACGCGTGTGTTCTGTTCTCGACTAATTTCGCTACTTTATAGGCTTTTTAAGTCTTCCTAGTTCCTCATATCTTCAGAGTTATTGTTATAAGTACCTTTCTGTCCTTTCCTGACCAACTGCTGAACTAATTTTCGCCAATTAGTTGACTTTTGGGTCGGGTTTGGAGTTGTCAGTTTGGTGCATTTCTCGCCTTGCCAGGCATCCTGTCTTGCTCGGGCTGCACGTGCTAGTCGTGCTAGTCGTGCTCGTGTATATTGCTTGACTGACTGTCGGTTGGTCTCTCGCCTCTCGGTTGGCGTAGGCTCTCGCTAGCCTTCGCTTTCACCTTGGTTCGCTCACCTGGTGGGTTAGTGAACGGGGTGGGGGTACGCCCTCCGCTATGCGAGCATACGCGTGTGAACGAGCACTCGCCAAGCGGGTGAACGAGCATTCACCTAGTGTGAGCTCGCTAGCGAGGCGTACATTCGCCTAGCGTGTGTTCGCTAGCGAGTGAGTGTCTCCTCACCTGTGGTTGTACAGGCGTACGTTCGCTAGCGTGAACTCATTAGCGAGTGAGTGTTTACTCACCGGCCCGCGCGTGTCAGGTGTAAGTGCCTGTCAGGTGACGAGGGTGTTTGTACAGGCGTACATTCGCTAAGTGTGTTCACGTGAGTGAGTGAGTGGTTACTCACCAGTTCTCGCGTGTCAGGTGATAGTGTGTTTGTACGGACGTACATTCGCCAAGCGTGAGCTCCTTAGCGAGTGAGTATCAACTCACCTGCTCTCGCCTGTCAGGTGACGAGTGTGTTTGTACAGGCGTACATTCGCTAAGCGTGAACTCGTTAGCGAGTGGGTGGTTACTCACCGGTTCTCGCGTGTCAGGTAACGAGTGTGTTTGTACGGACGTACATTCGCCAAGCGTGAGTTCCTTAGCGAGTGAGTGTCAACTCACCTGCTCTCGCCTGTCAGGTGAAGAGTGTGCTTGTACAGGCGTACATTCGCTAAGCGTGAACTCGTTAGCGAGTGGGTGGTTACTCACCGGTTCTCGCCTGTCAGGTAACGAGTGTGTTTGTACAGGCGTACATTCGCTAAACGTGAACTCGTTAGCGAGTGGGTGGTTACTCACCGGTTCTCGCGTGTCAGGTGATAGTATGTTTGTACGGACGTACATTCGCCAAGCGTGAGTTCCTTAGCGAGTGAGTGTCAACTCACCTGCTCTCGCCTGTCAGGTGACGAGTGTGTTTGTACAGGCGTACATTCGCTAAGCATGAACTCGTTAGCGAGTGGGTGTTTACTCACCGGTTCTCGCGTGTCAGGTGATAGTGTGTTTGTACGGACGTACATTCGCCAAGCGTGAGTTCCTTAGCGAGTGAGTGTCAACTCACCTGCTCTCGCCTGTCAGGTGACGAGAGTGTGTGGCAGGTGGTTAAGTGATTAAGTGTACAGTCGTACACTTGTCAAGCGTGAACTCGCCTGTGAATAGGTTTCATTCATTGCCGTCTCGGGTTAACGAATTGAGTTACGCTTGGGGGTTCACTTTCTGTCTCACTCACTCGCATTAGTTGACGGTTTCATCAGTGAGTGATGGCTCCGCCTGGGCTTTTCGCGGGTTTTTGTTGCCGATACGGGTTCCGCAAGTCGGCACTTAACGACCCGTTAGTCATGCCAGCGGAACATGCCATGCCGCTTGGCGGGTTATGCTTGCGTGTGAGCGTTCGCTCTCCGCCTTGCGAGCGTCGACCTCAGTGTCGGGCTTGCTTGTGAGTGAGTGTTGTCTCTCGTTAGTCATGACTTGATCCGCTTGCCGGGTTATGCTTGCGTGGGAGTGTTCGCTCTCCGCCTTGCGAGCGTCGACCTCAGTGTCGGGCTTGCTTGTGAGTGAGTGTTGTCTCTCGTTAGTCATGACTTGATCCGCTTGCCGGGTTATGCTTGCGTGGGAGTGTTCGCTCTCCGCCTTGCGAGCGTCGACCTCAGTGTCGGGCTTGCTTGTGAGTGAGTGTTGTCTCTCGTTAGTCATGACTTGATCCACTTGCCGGGTTATGCTTGCGTGGGAGTGTTCGCTCTCCGCCTTGCGAGCGTCGATCTCAGTATCGGGCTTGCTTGCGTGTGAGCGTTAACTTTCGTTAGTCATGCCTTGACCCGCTTGGCGGGTTATGCTTGCGTGTGAGTGTTCGCTCTCCGCCTTGCGAGCGTCGACCTCAGGGACGAGCTTGATTGCGTAAGAGTGCTTACTCTCGTTAGTCATGCCTTAACCCGCTTGGCGGGTTATGCTCGCGTGTGAGCGAGCCTTCTCCTGTCACCTAACCTTGCGACTATGATTCTCCGATTCGCGGAGTTGATTGCAGGTTGTGTCAGAAGGTTGGGGTCCGTCCTCTGACACGCAAGTGTTGGCTCCCAGGATCGGGCTCGTCTGCGGGTGAGTGATGCGTTCGTCAGGTCCTGCGAGGGTCACTCTCACTAGCTTTCAACATGAGGGTCAGCGTCTCGCTACGCTGTCTGCCTCGTGAGTGGTGCTAACATGTGAGGGTACGCCTTGCGAGTGAGTGTTAATCTCGCTAGCCTTCTACCTTGAGGGTCAGCGTCTCGCTACGCTGCCTGCCTCGTGAGTTGTGGTAGTAGGTGAGTGTACGACTTGCGAGTTTCCTTGCGAGTGTGTGTACGTCTTGCGAGGTTCCTGGCGAGTGAGTGATACGCTCGTTAGCCTTCTATATAAGGATAAGCGTATCGTTACGCTGCCTGCCTCGTGAGTTGAGTAGCATGTGGGTTCATCCCTATGGAGTAAGTGTTACTCAGGCGAGCTTTCTATTTGAGGTTCAGCGTCTCACTACGCTGTCTTGTGTTAGGTTGTGCCTTACAAGCGAGTGTTACTCTCGCTAGCTTTCAACTAGAGGGTCAGCATCTCGCTGTCTGCCTCATGAGTTGTGTTAGCATGTGAGTGCACGCCTTGCGAGTAAGTGGCACTCAGGCGAGCTTTCTATTTGAGGTTCAGCGTCTCAGTACGCTGCCTTGTGTTAGCTTGCGCCTTACAAGCGAGTTTTGCTCTCGCTAGCTTTCAACTTGAGGGTCAGCATCCCGCTGTCTGCCTCATGAGTTGTGTTAGCTTGTGAGTGTACGCCTTGCGAGTAAGTGTTACTCAGGCGAACTTTCTGTTTGAGGTTTAGCCTCTCACTACGCTGCCTTGTGTTGGTATGAGCCTTACAAGCGAGTGTTACTCTCGCTAGCTTTCAACTTGAGGGTCAGCATCTCGCTGTCTGCCTCATGAGTTGTGTTAGCATATGAAGGCACGCCTTGCGAGTAAGTGTTTCTCAGGCGAGCCTTTTAATTGAGGTTCAGCGTCTCAGTACGTGCCTTGTGCTAGTTTGTCCCTTGCAAGTGAGTTTTCTTTGTGAATGAGTCTCACTCTCGCTAGCTTTCAACTTGAGGATCAGCATCTCGATGTCTGCCTCATGAGTTGTGTCACCATGTGAGGGTACGCCTTGCGAGCGTACACCTTGGCGGGTTGTCTTGTGAGTGAGGGTTACTCTCGCGAGCTTCCTATTTGAGGGTCAGTGTCTCACGACGCTTCCTGCCTTGTGAGTTGTGTTAGTATGTGAGGGTACGCCTTGCGAGCGTCCGTCTTGGGGCGGGTTGCATTGCGAGTGTGTGTTACTCACTCTAGCTTTCAACTTGTGGGTCAGCGTCTTGCTACGCAGCCTGTCTAATGAGTTGCATTAGAGTGTGAGGGTACGCCTGGCGAGTGTCCGCCTGTAGTGGGCGGGTTGTCTTGTGAGTGTTATTTTCGTTAGCTTTCAACTGGAGGATTACCGTCTCGCTACACGGCCTGCCTCGGGAGTTGTGTAGGGTACGCCTTGCGGGCGTACGCCTCTGGTGCGGGTTGACTTGCGAGTGAGCTTCACTCGCGCCAGTTTTCAACTTGAGTGTCAGCGTCTCGCTACGCATGTCACCTTGTAAGTTGTGTTAGAATGAGAGGGTACGCCTTGGGAGCGTCTGCCTCTGGGGCGGGTTGCCTTGAGAGTGACAGTTACTCTCACTAGCCTTCGTCTTGCGACCTCCTTACCATGAGGGTCAGCGTCTAGTTACGCGTGTGGCCTCGTGGGTTGATCGTGAGCCGTGTTAGCGTTTGAGGGTTTGCCTTGCGAACCTCCGCTCCTAGGCCTTGTGACCAACTTACCATGAAGGTTAGTGTCCCGGAGTGTGGGAGTGTACGCTCTTCCACTTGTGAGGGTCCGTCTCAGGGGCTAGATGGTCCTCTTTGCGGATAGGTCCTCATAGGGTGTTCGGGGCTTATACCCTCGCCTTCGCTGCCTCTTGCTGTCGTGGACAGATGCGTAAGGTATGCACCGCTCTAAGATCCTTGGTGGCCTCGTGCCTGGTTCGTTCCTCTGTGCAGACTAGCTCTGCAGGAGCCAGTTCCGATACCCCTCCGGGGGGGGGGGGGGGGGGGGGGGGGGGACCTGCTCCGGAGCAACCCAAGCGGACGTGTACACGAGAACCTGTAGGTCCTCAATCTTCACGCCTGGCTTGTATCAAAAAGGGGTTAAGGCGGAGCGGGTACTCTAAACGGGTGGCCAAGGCCATAGCAACAGCTCAACGGCCGACCACAAGGAAGCTCTATGACTTCCAGTGGCGTGCCTTCGCCTCGTTCTGCGAGGAGCAGGGCTTTGAAGCGGAGGCGGCCTCACTGCCCCAGATTGCCGAGTACTTGGTGTACATGAGGAACGAGAGAGGGCTCAAAGCCTCCTCGATCAATACCAATCTGGCGGCGATCATGTCGGTAGTTCGCAAACGCTCCCCGGGACTCGACATCTCGGTTCTGAAGGGCCTGGTTAAGACCTTTCGTCAGGTCGACGGTCGACGCAAGCCTAGACCACCCGAGTGGGATCTGGCGATAGTGCTTGGGCACTTACGTTCAGATTTTTATGAATCCCTGTCGGATACCACCCTCCTTCGTCTCACTGTCAAGACGGCCTTCCTGGTCGCAATGGCCTCAGCTGCGAGGATATCAGAGCTCCACGCTCTTCACGCTGACCTTTTAAGGTTCGAGCGCCGAGACGGAGGGTCTGCAACGTTGGGCCTGGCCCCAGACTTTGTCTGTAAAAACCAGGCCGCGGATGAGAGGGGAAGGACCTTTCTTATACCGTCATTAGGTCCTGAAACCGACTCGTCAGAGGTCACGGACCTTTCCCTTTGCCCTGTCCGCGCGCTCCGCATTTATGCAGAACGGACAAGGGGCATCAGACAAGGGAGGCGTCGGTTTTTTCTGCCTCACTCACCACGGACTGTCAAGGAGCTTGACAGACGGGCTTTGGGGGTGTATCTGCGGTCAGCAGTAATCAACGCCTACAAGGCGGCTGACCTCCCTCCCCCGTCTCGCGCTAATCCCCACGAGATCAGAGCAGTATCTGCTACGATGGCTTTTCATTGCAACATCGCCGGGTCAGACATTCTGGCTGGATGTTTTTGGAAGTCGGGGTTGGTCTTTGCTGACCACTACTTACGGGAAGTGTCCACAGAGGACTTGGCAGGTGTGTCAAGGTTGGGTCCTCAGGTGTTCGCCCAGCAGCGGACCGCGGCACCTCTTTCAGTCGTACAACGGAACGCACCTTACCCCTAGCGGGGGTGGGCGCATCCACGCTGTTATGTACTTGTTTTGGTATTCACTTGGTTGTGTACAATAAAACTTGTTGTTATTATACTTGTGGTTGGTTGTTTTTTTGCCTATGAGTGCAGTTGTTAACCCAACCGGGGTATTTGCATGACAGCAGTACCAGGATTCTTACTCTACCCCCCCTACTTAACGAGTGAGGGGCGGACACATAGAGGTTGAGTGTAGGTTTGTCTTTTTTAGGACGGCGTCGACCTCTGTACACTCAATTTAAGAATCCGCGTGAGTTCTCTTGGGCCGCACGCAACATGGATGGTTGTCCACCTTTCATGGTTTCACACCATCCAGTGCTCCGGCGTGCCAGCCTAAGGGTAAAGCGACGCGTCTCGGTGGCGCACGTGACTCGGTTCAGCCCACCTCCTTGCTGTGGTAATCTGGGCAATGTTGGTTTTTCAAACCTGATAAGTATGTAAAAAATTTAACATTTTTGAGTAAATGTCATTTTTTATACTTACCTGGTTGAAAAACCAACGCTCGTTAGTTCCCGCCCTTCCTCCCCTCCTGGGTTTGGGTTTTGTGCTCGCTTGTACTAGGGAATGATGACGTCACCGATGTCACGTGGCACGAGCGCCACCCTTACCGGGTAGCGTCCCTTTTTAATTCTGTGTGATATATGTTGAGGAACGCTTCAGGGGGAAGCGTTGGGCAATGTTGGTTTTTCAACCAGGTAAGTATAAAAAATGACATTTACTCAAAAATGTTAAATTATAAAAGTTCAATTTGCTATATCACATAGTTACACACCAAGCAATACATTATTAAAGTTCAATTTGCTATATCACATAGTTACACACCAAGTAATACATTATAAAAGTTCAGTTTGCTATATCTCTTAGTTACACACCAAGTTATACATTATAAAAGTTCAATTTCCTATGTCACATAGTTACACACCAAGTAAAACGTTATAAAAGTTCAGTTTGTTATATCTCTTAGTTACACACCAAATAATACATTATAAAAGTTCAATTTGCTATATCGCATATAGTTACAAACCAAGTAATATATTATAAAAGTTCAATTTGCTATATCACATAGTTACACACCAAGTAATACATTATAAAAGTTCAATTAGCTATATCACATAGTTACACACCAAGTAATACATTATAAAAGTTCAGTTTGCTATATCTCTTAGTTACACACCAAGTTATACATTATAAAAGTTCAATTTCCTATGTCACATAGTTACACACCAAGTAAAACGTTATAGAAGTTCAGTTTGTTATATCTCTTAGTTACACACCAAATAATACATTATAAAAGTTCAATTTGCTATATCGCATAGTTACACACCAAGTAATACATTATAAAAGTTCAATTTGCTATATCACATAGTTACACACCAAGAAATACATTATAAAAGTTCAATTTGCTATATCACATAGTTACACACCAAGTAATACATTATAAAAGTTCAATTTGCTATATCGCATATGGTTACAAACCAAGTAATATATCATAAAAGTTCAATTTGCTATATCACATAGTTACGAACCAAGTAATATATTATAAAAGTTCAATTTGCTAAATCACATAGTTACACACCAAGTAATACATTATAAAAGTTCAATTTGCTATATCGCATATGGTTACAAACCAAGTAATATATCATAAAAGTTCAATTTGCTATATCACATAGTTACGAACCAAGTAATATATTATAAAAGTTCAATTTGCTATATCACATAGTTATACGAACCAAGTAATACATTATAAAAGTTCAATTTGCTATATCACATAGTTACACACCAAGTAATACATTATAAAAGTTCAGTTAGCTATATCGCATAGTTACACACCAAGTTATACATTATAAAAGTTCAATTTCCTATGTCACATAGTTACACACCAAGTAAAACGTTATAAAAGTTCAGTTTGTTATATCTCTTAGTTACACACCAAATAATACATTATAAAAGTTCAATTTGCTATATCACATAGTTACGAACCAAGTAATACATTATAAAAGTTCAATTTGCTATATTGCATAGTTACACACCAAGTAATACATTATAAAAGTTCAATTTGCTATATCGCATAGTTACACACCAAGTAATACATTATAAAAGTTCAATTTGCTATATCACATAGTTACACACCAAGAAATACATTATAAAAGTTCAATTTGCTATATTGCATAGTTACACACCAAGTAATACATTATAAAAGTTCAATTTGCTATATCACATTGTTACACACCAAGTAATACATTATAAAAGTTCAATTTGCTAAATCACATAGTTACACACCAAGTAATACATTATAAAAGTTCAATTTGCTATATCGCATATGGTTACAAACCAAGTAATATATTATAAAAGTTCAGTTTGCTAAATCACATAGTTACACACCAAGTAATACATTATAAAAGTTCAATTTGCTAAATCACATAGTTACACACCAAGTAATACATTATAAAAGTTCAATTTGCTATATCGCATATGGTTACAAACCAAGTAATATATTATAAAAGTTCAATTTGCTATATCACATAGTTACGAACCAAGTCATACATTATAAAAGTTCAATTTGCTAAATCACATAGTTACACACCAAGTAATACATTATAAAAGTTCAATTTGCTATATCGCATATGGTTACAAACCAAGTAATATATTATAAAAGTTCAGTTTGCTAAATCACATAGTTACACACCAAGTAATACATTATAAAAGTTCAATTTGCTAAATCACATAGTTACACACCAAGTAATACATTATAAAAGTTCAATTTGCTATATCGCATATGGTTACAAACCAAGTAATATATTATAAAAGTTCAATTTGCTATATCGCATATGGTTACAAACCAAGTCATACATTATAAAAGTTCAATTTGCTATATCACATAGTTACACACCAAGTAATACATTATAAAAGTTCAATTTGCTATATCACATAGTTACACACCAAGTAATACATTATAAAAGTTCAATTTGCTACATTGAATAGTTACTTTTCAAGTGGGATATTAAAAACTTAATTTTGCTTTGTTTTTTTAATATTTTGATTCTAATTTAGATACATACATTCATTTCGCTACATTTAATAGTTACACTCAAATTTAATGTTAATGTTATAAAAGCTGATTTTGGTTGATAGAAAACTTACATTCCGAGTAATATATTATTAAAGTTAACTTTGTTATGTTGCATACTTAGTTACAATGCAAATGAAATATTTTCAAACTTCAAATTACTATATCGCATAGTCACATTCCAATTCTGATTAATGTATTATAACATATAGTTTTGCCAATTGCACACTAACAATCAAAGCAATAAGTATATATTGTGATTTCATAATATATACTTGTATTCGTTGTAGAAGATGTATGCTTATAATCTGTTTGTGGGAACATATACCTGCTTTTCTGAAAGCACTAGTTAAATGTATCTTGCTGTGAACACCAAGGACCAAATGATCATTAAATAAATAAGTTCAGATACAATGTTTTTTTTCTTCCACTTACAGTAACCAGAGATGAGAAGCGCTGCCAGTTCACCAGCCTCAATACCCAACAGATACACTCTTCTTAAGTATGTGTCTTATATAAATACACATTGTGCATTTGACTGTGGCACGATACAATACTACGTAATTATAGGCAGTTGTTTTAATTAATTAATTGGTGACAGGTTAAATTTTAGTTCTAAATTTTATATCTTTGTTTAATGAAGACAGGGGTAAGAAATTCTTCATCACACCAACTTCTAGAATGCCTCTCAAACAGTTGATCAGGTTGTGTCACTTAATACCTGTCAGATAGTATATTATTTAGTTATTACTTGTTGTGTGTTGTGAAGGTTTATTTGTTTTTCTTAAGATTGAATCTATAAATCAATAATACTATTTCTCGCTTAAATAAACTAATATATTCCCATTATTAGTTTCAATATTTCAGTAAATGTAATGTGTAAGCTACTGGTAGTTGTCTCCGTATAGTTTTAATATACTGATCATAAGACTTTTCGTGATTCTGATTCCATGAGTTTTTCATTCCTTGATTGTAGATTAGGGATCCACTCCAGAAAATTATAGTCACCATTCGTAACTTTGTGAGTCAGGGAAGTCGTTCTTTTCACCTTAGAAAATTCAAGGTTTGAAGGACTGTCAACTTCAAAGGAGAAAAGTATCGTGATGCACAGCCGTGTTCTATTTTGAAATTAGTTAGTGTAATAATTTAGTATATGGGTCGTTAGCCTACACAACAGAAAACAACCTCCTGTTGCTGGACAACGAATCATTTGATCGTTACAGGGTGTTTGTTTATCTTTCAGATGGGTGTGCTTCGGAGGAGTTATCTACATCTCGCTGCTCATGACTTTGAAACAGGATACGAAGGCCCCTGATCTGGATATCAGCGTTATAAAACATATCTGTGAAACCTCACCTCTCTTCAAACCTTCATGCGCGTGTCCTAAAAAATCTGCTTTGTTCGACCAATCATATTTGAACCAATATCAAGACATGGAACCGGAACTTCCGGAGGAGCAACAAATAGGAAAACGTCATATCGCGTTTGTAAAGACTCACAAAGCAGCGAGCTCAACCGTCTTGAACATTCTCTACCGTTTTGCGATGTCAAAGCGCCTTCAAGTTCTTCTTCCAAAGACGGGAAATTACCATAATGGACGATACATAAACAAATCCTATATTCTCCCCCCAGTGAATGGTAAAACCTATGGCATCATTTGCAACCATGCAATATTCAACTATAGTTCTTGGAAACAGTTCTTACCAAACGACACCCTTTACATTGGGATCGTTAGAGAACCGTTTGAACGTTTCGTGTCAGCGTTTTATTATTACAGGTACGTCCATCCTATGAAGTACCTGGCCAGGATACCTGGCACCTATCGGCAGGTGTTACGAACTTACCTGAACAATCCTCTATTTTATGAACCGCAGTCCGCCATGAAGTCGTACACCAACAACAGGATGGTCATCGACTTTGGCTTCCCTCAGAGTAAGTTCAACGATGAAAATGCTTTCAACCAGTTCCTGTCCTCTTTGAACCAGACGTTTAGTTTAGTTCTCGTTGCAGACCGTTTTGATGAATCTGTAGTTTTGATGAGAAGAATGTTGAATTGGACAACTAAAGACGTCATATACACTATCAAAAACCGAGCTCGTGTTAAGCCCAAACTTGTCGGTATTGAACAATTAAAGAAGAACTATGGTCCGTTTTCACATTTAGATCAGATACTCTATGACTTCTTCAAGCAGAGATTCCTCCAACAGCTTTCTGAACAAGATCAAGACTTTCATCTTGAAGTTGAACAACTAAGGGTGATAAGGAAACAAATTGGTACTTTTTGTCAGTCATATGGTAAGGTTGAGCAGCTGAACATTGCCAAGACACAATGGACTGATCGGCTTACTGTTTCCAGAAAGGACTGTGTCTTTCTTAAAATGGAGGAACTTCAATATTTGAATTTCATTCGGAACAAACAAGAAATATCGGTGCGTATGGCCGGCCATAATGCTAACTTTTGGAAATCATTGCCTTAGTGCATTTGTGAAAAAGGTTCTGAAATAAAAATTTATTGGATAGGCGTGTTTGCTAGATTTGTATTTACAAACATGTTTTCATATGTTCAGAATGACAACCATTAATATGAATTTACATGGTCTTGCTTCTTGAAATTAATTTGTTTGTTAATTGTTATAAATATCTACAAAAGGTTTAACAGATACATATCCACACTTGATTACAAGTATCAAAACAGTGATTTAAATGTCTGCATAAGAAATCGATTATGAAGTTAAGTTGCTCCAAATGAATTCAAGAAATATGAATAAATACTTTGAATAGAGGAAACACGTTTATCTTAAAACTAATACAAATATCGTTCCTTCTAAATATGTGTAGGTAGTGTAAATTAGCAGAGGTTTACCAACAATCAACGCGTTTTGATCAAAACGGCGCTGGTTTATGGTTTTGGAATCCCTGTCAGAATACTTATTGTTAAATTCAATTTCCTTTAAACTACATCACTTCATATTACACCATCAAAATTACAACCCTGTACATATTCAATCATCAACAGTAATAAACTTACTTTAATTCTTAATCAGTATTGTTAATGTTCTCACCTGATGTAAATATAAACATTTCCTCGAATTGAGAGTTTGGAACAAAATCTCGTAATTACGACGTAAAGGCGTCATTACGAGTTTATAATAAATTTAGTTTAAATTTCTTCTTTCTTTAAACAAAGGTCTTATTTACTAGACACTTTCAGTGACACTAACACGTTTTTGTGGTCACGCTATTAATCGGTAACTAACTACTCATTCAATGTATACCGTGGCCGGCTAATTAAACTTAATCGTTCTGCTAATTGCTCCTTCTTATTGTTCTCTAATTGTCTGGTAAGTCAAGTGTCACACTGAGCTTGGACTTCTACCCTTTATAACCAACTAACTTTGCACCAGTATAAGTATTACACTTGACAGAGAAATATCAAATTCCTTCGACTCCCGTTCACACATCTGAATCCACGAGACCGGCGAAAAAGACACAAACAGGTATGACAAAAATTCTGTTTAGACTTTTTTTTTTACAGGAAGGCGTTAATAAACCGACATAATTTACATTATTATGTTGTAATCTTATAATTTTAATAAGTAAGGACCATGTCAAAAGTGAATATTTAAGTCGTAGATGGAAGATTATTTGAACTGTTGAATACGTGAACATGGGGTTGATCTCTTAAGTGTTTTTTGATTGGAGGTTTTTCCTTCAATGTAATATCATTTTTATGAAACGAGTTAGGAGAGAGTTAGACTAAATCTTTCATAATTTAAAGTATAATTGATGAAATAATGTAACATAAGACATATTTATACATTTCATGAACGTAAATATAACCTAAACACATTATACAGAATGTCATTGCATGCAGAGGTATACATACATTAATGGTCTACTAAAAATTGAAGCGCATGTTCCGGAAAGGAACAAATTACATTGATAGTTTAAAATGGTAAAATCTATAGATGTGTGATAAAACGTATAATTCTAGCGTTCATGTATACATCTCTTTACATTATAATAACAGGGCTACATTCTACTCCATTATTGTATTATTTCGCTTTATCTGTGTGTATTATCGATGCTATATACATATCATAAATGTGGTGGCAATATGTTGCAACAAAGTATGTTGTCACCACAGTGTTGTTAACACAATTTGGGTTATGTATAATGTATATTATGTATGCAAGAGTTTGTAAGTGCGTTCGCGAATTTTTTTATTGCAAATAAATGAGAAAAAAAGTGTCGGTAGGGTATCTAAACTCTCCCTTTTAAAGAACTGGTAATGTAAGCGAATGTTAGAGAGTACATTTGCTAGTATTTAAAATTCAACGCATAAAACACGTTAAGAATCTAAACACTTTTCGAAACACGTTTTGAATGTAAATAAATTTCACAACACGTTTAAATCGAAACACCTTTCACAACATGATTAAAATCGAAACATATTTCATTACATGTTCTGACCCTGAATGTGTTTAGGGTTAAAACATGTTTAGATAATTCATTTGCTTAAGAAATGTGACAAGCTATATGTTTTAATTGTGTTTAAGATCTAAACACCACCTTTGCAGTGTGTGTGTGTGTGTGTGTGTGTGTGTGTATGTAGCTACACGGATCCTAAGGGATTGACAGTAAATACTGTATCATTACTATAGTTGATCGTTCCAGTAGACTGGCTATTTACAACTGACATTTGTAGTCATCTACATTTTCTAATAACCATTATCACATCACCACCTAACGTCCACTGACATTGTGTCGACACACATATAAAGTATTTGATCTCCACTTACACAATTAGTGTCATATGTATATCAGAACATTTATCTCGTATTCATGATTTCAAAAGATCATTCATACAACAAATCTGCAAACAATTTATGGATTACATGTATTATTAACGTACATGTTTCTGTTAGTGTCTCGTATGCTCATCAGTTCTCTCTCGTTATTAAGCAGCAATCACACATTTGAAACTAATATGATTCATAGATATTACTTATTCCCTTATATTAATTTAATTAGTTAATAACTTGACCTGTCATTAGGAAATGACAAAAAGGAAAAAATGGTTATTATTAAATATTTTCAGGAAAACATTTAAAACTAATCAGTAGGGTTGACTATTAATCCACAAGGACTATTGCGATAGCGATAGTTTAGTATTGTGCCCTACTATTGCAATAACTACTGTGATAGTTTATCAATAAACCAAAAGGAACAATAAACTTACAGTGTCTTTCCTTTGAACTTTCGTCTTCCAAAGTGACAGAATTTAGTGCAAAAGTAACAAGAATGATAACTCTAACATCATCCTGTTGTTATTGTTAGCTTTCTGTGATCTGTTTGAAGTGTTCAAGCATTTTACGAATCTAAAAGCCCCATTTGTGTGCAAATTTACTTTAAGGTTCACGTAAATAACTGGATTTAATAAACTAGTGAAACTATCGATAGTCAGCCATGCTATTGATGTTATTTATCGTTTTGAAAAGTTACTATCGATAAAGTACTATTTACACAATAACTATTGCGATAGTTCGATCTATTGTTACAACCCTATTAATCAATCAAACTTATTGTTGTTATGATTCCAATTCATTACAGTACACATCCGTTATATCGTTTTTGCAACATTTCAAACTTTACAAATCGTGCGATTCATACGGAGTTCATTTCAGTTCAAATTTGTTCACCGTTTCTACTTGTCGTTTCTCCAACAATGTACTCCAACACTTAGACTCTGGACAACATATTTATTCTGAAAATATCAATATTTTATTAAATATTGAGAATGAGCCTCTGTTGTCAGAAAATCCTATTTATCATAGACGCTTTTTCAATATTTCATAAAATGGTGAAATTTTATAATAAATTACTTTGTTCAGAGTCTGAGTATAACATTGCCACCGATTAAATGTAGCTAATTGGTATATATTACTGTATTACTTCAATCAAAACCAATACTCTGACTCATGATTACATTTACGATCTTTAAATCATTTCCGTTGTATATTTTGCTGATCATTTCGACTTGTCACGTATCCAATCAAACACGTGCAACATCACCAGTCTATACCTACATCGCAGTAGCACCTGTTGCTGCTAGACAGGTATAATATTACCTGCTTAATGACGACAAACTGTCATACCGTTCCGGCCTCCTCAGTCTACTAATCAGATGAATCTACTCCCCAGGTAAGTGCAACAACATTTTCGTGCCGTTTTAGGAATTGGGTTGATAGGATAACTGGCGTAATTTGGGAAAATTTGGACTACATTCTCTGTTCGGGGAGTTAATGTACTTAAGAATACTTAATCGAGCAGGAAGGTGCCAACACTATCTTCAACATCTAACGCACATGTCAACTACAAGGCAGCTTTAAACAGCTTGGAACGCTTGGACAATAACATTAATAAAATGGCAACACAAAACAAGTGTTACATGGAAAACATGCTACTGATCCATTATTGAAATAAAAGCACCAATGATGCGTTCCACGTCAAATGCCAAATAATTAAAATCACAAACAAGCGATCAGGGGAAGTTTTTTTACTGCCTAAACATTTTATTTGAATTTTAACTGAAATTCAGATTGCAATTGATACTTTATCGTACATATCCGTACTTCGCTTATGTTGAATCACATTAGAGATTACAATCCGAACACCATTTAGTCATTGTAATTCATTGTTTTGTAAGGTCATCAAATTAACTTAAATATGTTATGCTTTAATGAAAACTAAATGGACCTGTATGTATTTATAGCCATGCTTAAACCAAGTAGACAGTATTGTCCCTTTGATTGACTCTCGTTATATATTTATGTAAATTCCAACGACGTCCAGAATTTAAAAACGTAAAAAGGAAACATCAATTGTTGGTGAACAGATTGGCTCACAAGAGTCCGGTGAGAGTTGTTAAAAGTTACAATATCTGAGGCTTTCCGAGGATGTTGAATTTTATCAACGAAACATCATCCAACAACATTGCTCATTCTTTTCAAATTTGACTTTTATCAACGAAACATCAATAAAATTCATTCTTCATTACTCTCAAGGAAAACCGCTTGATCTAACCGCAGCACTGCCCTTACACTCCTAGTACGATGATCTAATGACATTATGAAGCTATCATGTTTATACGTATATTCGAATTCGTTTCACTAAAACATGTAAACCAAGTCAAAGGTAAAATTTGTCTTCAAAGGGAACACGCCTGTAGAAGTCCAGAATTATCTGATAAAAAGTGTAGGAGATATACCATATAGAACTAACAGACAGACTGACTGAGCATTGTATTCTGATGAATGGTAACAACAATTATTAAATATAATATTCACTTAAACAATCATAGCTTCGCCCTAAATCTTCACAACAACGATAATTTATGACTGCTACAAAAAATACATCATCAAAGATTGAAATATAGGAAATGGATATAAATCTACATCTCAACATGCACGATTAGTTTCAAATGAGATGTCATGATAAGATATAGAATGTTACATAACTTTCTGTTAAAGGCACTGTAGCATGTTTTTTCCAAATAATGTTTTCTCAAATTTGCCATTCATAGTTAAAGTTTATAAAATACATTTTATTACACGACCCGATAAGCCGTATCCATAGGACACGGTTATCCGTATTCGAAGAAAATGGTGTGACTTTTTGAAGCGACAGTGGTGTTGAACATTTCAGTGTGAGAGGTAGATTTGTAGGTCTCAATGGAATTTGAGAGTTTAGACAGTTTGACATGTTTGACCATTCTATCATTGTGCCATATTTAAAACTCTAATCTGAGTGGTTAGGTATCGCTACATCAGCAGATCACTTGGACTGCCTTCAGGCGGCCATTTTAATCTGAATACATTAAAATGGCCGTTCGATGGGAAATTGAATCGCATGGCTTAACCGAACAATGCACATTCATTTTATTTTTAACTCTTTTTATTGACTCGGGAATATTATCTAGCCATTGGTAACACTTATTTATATTTTTAGAGCACTTTATTTAAGTAAAAAATCGTGCTACAGCGCCTTTAACCGGTAAAATATTATTAATAAACAAATCCTGGGTCAATTGACGGCAGTACGATAATATACAAACATGAAACAGTTCGTAAAGTATCGAATTCTGGCAGAGTAATGGATTTTCTGCAACACGTGCTTGTTCGGCAAATGACACTTACAGTATGTTTAATTTGAAATGTAGGCTTGAAAATGATTTATTATAATCGGAATACACTTCACAATTTCTAAAATAAGTATGTATAACTAGTACACTGGATTTATAACAGTAACGATTAAAGATTATTTAACAAAGTTAATTGAGTAGTCATTAAAATGGCAGTGTTCATAATGCACCATGGGATTTGATTGTAGTTACGGTGAATTCGAGGCATTTAAGTTTCACACTCCTCGCTGTCCACTGTCCTCTCCTAAACATCTCAAATGGAAACATTTCTGTTTCACACTTTTGCTGTTCACTGTCCTCTCCTAAACATCTCAAATGGAAACATTTCTGTTTCACACCTCTTGCTGTTCACTGTCCTCTCCTAAACATCTCAAATGGAAACATTTTTGTTTCACACCTCTTGCTGTTCACTGTCATCTCCTAACATCTCAAATGGAAACATCTCTGTTTCACACCACTTGCTGTTCACTTCCATCTCAAATGGAAACATCTCTGTTTCACACGTTCGCTGTTCACTGTCATCTCCTAAACATCCCAAATGGAAACATCTCTGTTTCACACGTCTTGCTGTTCACTTCCATCTCCTAAACCTCTCAAATGGAAACATATCTGTTTCACACGTTCGCTGTTCACTGTCATCTCCTAAACATCTTAAATGGAAACATCTCTGTTTCACACTTTCGCTGTTCACTGTCATCTCCTAAACATCTCAAATGGAAACATTTTTGTTTCACACCTCTTGCTGTTCACTGTCATCTCCTAACATCTCAAATGGAAACATCTCTGTTTCACACCACTTGCTGTTCACTTCCATCTCAAATGGAAACATCTCTGTTTCACACGTTCGCTGTTCACTGTCATCTCCTAAACATCCCAAATGGAAACATCTCTGTTTCACACGTCTTGCTGTTCACTTCCATCTCCTAAACCTCTCAAATGGAAACATATCTGTTTCACACGTTCGCTGTTCACTGTCATCTCCTAAACATCTTAAATGGAAACATATCTGTTTCACACTTTCGCTGTTCACTGTCATCTCCTAAACATCTCAAATGGAAACATATCTGTTTCAAACCACTTGCTGTTCACTGTCATCTCCTAAACATCCCAAATGGAAACATCTCTGTTTCACCATCTTGCTGTTCACTTCCATCTCCTAAACATCTCAAATGGAAACATCTCTTTTCACACCACATGCTGTTCACTGTCATCTCCTAAACATCTTAAATGGAAACATCTCTGTTTCACACTTTCGCTGTTCACTGTCATCTCCTAAACATCTCAAATGGAAACATATCTGTTTCACACCACTTGCTGTTCACTGTCATCTCCTAAACATCTCAAATGGAAACATCTCTGTTTCACACGTTCGCTGTTCACTGTCATCTCCTAAACATCTCAAATGGAAACATCTCTTTCACACCACTTGCTGTTCACTGTCATCTCCTAAACATCTCAAATGGAAACATCTCTTTCACACCACTTGCTGTTCACTGTCATCTCCTAAACATCTTACATGGAAACATTTCTTTTCACACCTCTTGCTGTTCACTGTCCTCTCCTAAACATCTCAAATGGAAACATCTCTTTCACACCACTTGCTGTTCACTGTCATCTCCTAAACATCTTACATGGAAACATTTCTTTTCACACCTCTTGCTGTTCACTGTCATCTCCTAAACATCTTAAATGGAAACATCTCTTTCACACCACTTGCTGTTCACTGTCATCTCCTAAACATCTCAAATGGAAACATCTCTTTCACACCACTTGCTGTTCACTGTCATCTCCTAAACATCTTAAATGGAAACATCTCTTTCACACCACTTGCTGTTCACTGTCATCTCCTAAACATCTTAAATGGAAACATCTCTTTCACACCACTTGCTGTTCACTTCCATCTCCTAAACATCTCAAATGGAAACATCTCTGTTTCACACTTTCGCCGTTCACTGTCATCTCCTAAACATCTCAAATGGAAACATCTCTTTCACACCACTTGCTGTTCACTGTCATCTCCTAAACATCTTAAATGGAAACATCTCTTTCACACCACATGCTGTTCACTGTCATCTCCTAAACATCTCAAATGGAAACATCTCTTTCACACCACATGCTGTTCACTGTCATCTCCTAAACATCTCAAATGGAAACATCTCTTTTCACACCACATGCTGTTCACTGTCATCTCCTAAACATCTCAAATGGAAACATCTCTTTCACACCACATGCTGTTCACTGTCCTCTCCTAAACATCTCAAATGGAAACATCTCTTTTCACACCACATGCTGTTCACTGTCATCTCCTAAACATCTTAAATGGAAACATCTCTGTTTCACACCTCTTGCTGTTCACTGTCATCTCCTAAACATCTCAAATGGAAACATCTCTGTTTCACACCTCTTGCTGTTCACTGTCATCTCCTAAACATCTCAAATGGAAACATCTCTTTTCACACCACATGCTGTTCACTGTCATCTCCTAAACATCTTAAATGGAAACATCTCTGTTTCACACCTCTTGCTGTTCACTGTCATCTCCGAAACATCTCAAATGGAAACATCTCTGTTTCACACCTCTTGCTGTTCACTGTCATCTCCTAAACATCTCAAATGGAAACATCTCTTTTCACACCACATGCTGTTCACTGTCATCTCCTAAACATCTTAAATGGAAACATCTCTGTTTCACACCTCTTGCTGTTCACTGTCATCTCCTAAACATCTCAAATGGAAACATCTCTGTTTCACACCTCTTGCTGTTCACTGTCATCTCCGAAACATCTCAAATGGAAACATCTCTGTTTCACACCTCTTGCTGTTCACTGTCATCTCCTAAACATCTCAAATGGAAACATCTCTTTTCACACCACATGCTGTTCACTGTCATCTCCTAAACATCTCAAATGGAAACATCTCTTTCACACCACTTGCTGTTCACTGTCATCTCCTAAACATCTCAAATGGAAACATCTCTTTCACACCACTTGCTGTTCACTGTCATCTCCTAAACATCTCAAATGGAAACATCTCTTTCACACCACTTGCTGTTCACTGTCATCTCCTAAACATCTTACATGGAAACATTTCTTTTCACACCTCTTGCTGTTCACTGTCCTCTCCTAAACATCTCAAATGGAAACATCTCTTTCACACCACATGCTGTTCACTGTCCTCTCCTAAACATCTCAAATGGAAACATCTCTTTTCACACCACATGCTGTTCACTGTCATCTCCTAAACATCTCAAATGGAAACATCTCTTTCACACCACATGCTGTTCACTGTCCTCTCCTAAACATCTCAAATGGAAACATCTCTTTTCACACCACATGCTGTTCACTGTCATCTCCTAAACATCTTAAATGGAAACATCTCTGTTTCACACGTTCGCTGTTCACTGTCATCTCCTAAACATCTCAAATGGAAACATCTCTGTTTCACACCTCTTGCTGTTCACTGTCATCTCCTAAACATCTCAAATGGAAACATCTCTTTTCACACCACATGCTGTTCACTGTCATCTCCTAAACATCTTAAATGGAAACATCTCTGTTTCACACCTCTTGCTGTTCACTGTCATCTCCTAAACATCTCAAATGGAAACATCTCTGTTTCACACCTCTTGCTGTTCACTGTCATCTCCTAAACATCTCAAATGGAAACATCTCTTTCACACCACTTGCTGTTCACTGTCATCTCCTAAACATCTTAAATGGAAACATTTCTGTTTCACTCCTCTTGCTGTTCACTTCCATCTCCTAAACATCTCAAATGGAAACATATCTGTTTCACACGTTCGCTGTTCACTTCCATCTCCTAAACATCTTAAATGGAAACATCTCTGTTTAACACTTTCGCTGTTCACTGTCATCTCCTAAACATCTCAAATGGAAACATCTCTGTTTCACACCTCTTGCTGTTCACTTCCATCTCCTAAACATCTTACATGGAAACATTTCTTTTCACACCACATGCTGTTCACTGTCATCTCCTAAACATCTTAAATGGAAACATCTCTGTTTCACACCTCTTGCTGTTCACTGTCATCTCCTAAACATCTTAACTGGAAACATTTCTGTTTCACACTTTTGCTGTTCACTGTCATCTCCTAAACATCTCAAATGGAAACATCTCTGTTTCACACCTCTTGCTGTTCACTTCCATCTCCTAAACATCTTACATGGAAACATTTCTTTTCACACCACATGCTGTTCACTGTCATCTCCTAAACATCTTAAATGGAAACATCTCTGTTTCACACCTCTTGCTGTTCACTGTCATCTCCTAAACATCTTAACTGGAAACATTTCTGTTTCACACTTTTGCTGTTCACTGTCATCTCCTAAACATCCCAAATGGAAACAATTCTGTTTCACAATCCTCGCTGTTCAATGTCATCTCCTAAACATCCCAAATGGAAACATTTCTGTTTCATATCTCTTGCTGTTCACTGCCATCTCCTAAACATCTTAAATGGAAACATTTCTGTTTCACAATCCTCGCTGTTCACTGCCATCTCCTAAACATCCCAAATGGAAACATTTCTGTTTCATACCTCTTGCTGTTCACCTTTCCCGACACTTAGGCACTTAAACACTTTGAAGTGAGAGAAATCGTTTATTACCTTATACTATTTTTATACTATTTATTAACTCATTTGAAAAGTATATATAGGTTTTCAAAATTGAGCCAGAAAAGATCTTGACTGACTGTTCACGTGACTGTCATGTCCAAAAGTTCGAAGAAGACGGGAAATCAAAATAGCATGTGTTAGTTTTGACACGAAAGAGGCACGAAGGCGTACATGTACTTAACTAATTATTTTCACTTCAATTCAACAAATTTAAGAATTAAATGTCAGTTTGTAATGGGAAATATATACGATGTCAAAGCGTCATTCAGATTCGTGTGAACGGAGCCTGTGAACTATCTTTATTTAAAACAAATAAGCAAGATTTATGACGGCGAGAGAGGAGCTGCGGCAGACCCGAGGACGTACTCGTAGTTCCGTCAACGTTCACCTTCTTTGAAAAGGTTCTCACAAATTATGAACGATGTTTTTAAGAGATTACACGTAATAAACCAGTAAATCATATGACCCGTTCTTGACCAATAACAATTCTAGAATATGTGTAAATTTTGAAATTATTACAATAATATACGTGTAAGGTTCATATATACGGAAATCTGTCTCCTACCTTGATGAGTGACGGATATTTATCAGCATGTCATATATGTTGATGGTGGATAGCAAGAGTGACATTCTAAGCAAACCTATGTCATGGCGGTTAGTTGACACCCTGTGAACTCAGTGTAGATCTACATGCATTTCCACAAAACCTCTGACTCTTCTGTCAACATTCATTTTATGTTTTCAAATATATGTTTTTATTTCGCATCGATTGTTATTATTCAATTTATTTCCGGTACTGAAAGGCCACAGGCCTGTAGTACAATACATGTACATCATTGAAAATACACGCACGTGTAACACACATGAAGATGATACTAGTTACTTGTAACTTATATTGTTTTTTGACATATATTCTGTTCTAAATAACATTGCATGATAAATAAACATCGACACATTTTGAAGAAGTGCATTAATTTTGGTATTCAATATTTCTGTGAATTTATAAATGTTTGGATGGACAATATAATATGTTTTAATATACAATCTTCTCAGGGAATCGTACACAGGGCAAATTAAAACAAAGTGATATTCATTTTCTATTTCATTAAGATCACAAAGTCTGCAAATTCGGTGTTCTCTTTGGACTGAGTTGAATCGGGTGTTATATTACAGTGTACATATATATGAAAGATATTATATACACAGGTTGTTCTGGTAAACAATCATTTGACTTCTACAGGTTGTTGCAGGTGTAGCTGTATCTCACACCATGCAAGTCTTACACCATTACTAGAATATTTACCTTTACAATTCAAACGTATTTCTGGCCCAAAAGCAAAGACTTTAGGATGGATAGTGTTTGCCGTTTTGTTTGCAAAGGCAGTAAATTTCCAAACTTAACCGTTCATTTTGCATCCAAAAACTAAGTTTTTCCTTTTCCGCTCTCAGTGTAGATGTTTTGTTTCTCTAATAATCAAAATTTTAAATTGATTATTGTTCCTTCCTTTAAAATCCTAATTATAATATAAGTAACATTTTCTGATGTCAGGTTAATACTTCCTCCAGTAAAAATTTACAATCATATAACATAGGGATAGCACTCTCAGATACCGCATTACAAAAAGAACACATTGGTGAATCAGTGTATCTTATTCTATGTAAATAATGATTTGTCGTTAATATGTTACGAATTATTTTTAAAGGAAACCATTTCCGATTAACACCAATTTATCACTAGTAAGTAAGTAAGTAAGTAAGTAAGTAAGTAAGGAGTTGGCACACATTTCTAAACATGTGTTCACAATAAAGAAGTTGCTTTCATGATTATAAATCATTTAACAACTGCTAAGATAAGTATTTCCTCAATAAAATGTGCAAACATCATAATTATAAATCATTTAACAACTGCTAAGATAAGTATTTCCTCAATAAAATGTGTTTACATCATGATTATACAATCATTTAACAACTGCTAAGATAAGTATTTCCTCAATAGAATGTGCAAACATCATCATTATAAATCATTTAACAACTGTTAAGATAAGTATTTCCTCAATAAAATGTGCAAACATCATGATTATAAATCATTTAACAACTGCTAAGATAAGTATTTCCTCAATAGAATGTGCAAACATCATGATTATAAATCATTTAACAACTGTTAAGATAAGTATTTCCTCAATAGAATGTGCAAACATCATGATTATAAATCATTTAACAACTGCTAAGATAAGTATTTCCTCAATAGAATGTGCAAACATCATGATTATAAATCATTTAACAACTGCTAAGATAAGTATTTCCTCAATAAAATGTGCAAACATCATGATTATAAATCATTTAACAACTGCTAAGATAAGTATTTCCTCAATAGAATGTGCAAACATCATGATTATAAATCATTTAAAAACTGTTAAGATAAATATTTCCTCAATAAAATGTGTTTACATCATGATTATACAATCATTTAACAACTGCTAAGATAATTATTTCCTCAATAGAATGTGTTAACATCATGATTATACAATCATTTAACAACTGTTAAGATAATTATTTCCTCAATAAAATGTGTTGACATCATGAAATAGTATACAATTCTAAATTACCCATATTTATTTTTTGAATTTTATGCAGAGATTCAACGTCCTTTGTTAGAGTGTGAGGTATTTACATGTACGTTTACCGTTCGTCTGTCTCACGGTTAAAACGGTTTATTTTCATGTGCAAATATAATATTTTTTTAGGACGTTGCTTACTGTTTTGTGTTAGAGAATGAATTCACGTATTTGATTCGCGTCAATTTATTCTTTTTGCAGCTCGTATTCTGTTGGGTAACATATGTTGTAACACAACAGTAACGCGTCTGGTGTGAGATGGTTATCAAACGTTATATCCGGGTAGCTAGTATTACATTCCGGATGAAACACTTGGCACATATGCTATCGATACCGGCGTTATTCTCGGCCAACTCGATCCTAGAGTCGAGCTGTAAGGTACTCCCCGGTTTTGCGAGAACAACTGGGCAGTGCAGATTTCTCTCCAAAAGAGTCGTACATACACATTATGAATGAAATATTAAATGTTATTACATATATATATATATATATATATATATATATATATATATATATATATATATATATATATATATATATATATATATATATATATACACATACACACTAGCGGATTACTGAGGCGGTAATCACCATATACTGATTCTCAAATTTTGCCAACCTTTTTGCGCATAGAAAGCACGCACTTGCAGGTACGGCGGGTTGGTTAGTCTCTTCACATAAATAGCATACACAATTATTCACATAGCTACATAACAGAGTCATCATTTAACATTGAGCATTTCAAATTCTATTATTTTTCAAGTGTTGTGTGTTAACATGTTGCGCTTATGGCTACAATATTGCCCAAGTGGCGTTAAACAATAACTCACTCACTCACTCTCCAGTTTCAGAATGGCCCAAGTCAACCCAGTGTTCTGTCTCCTGGTTGCCTGCCTCGTGTATTCAACCAGCACATTTTTCCTTGACAGTATAGTACAAGGTAACATCCAGTGTATTGCTGTCCCGACTAACGGTATATGTAAACTGAACACATCAGTTAAAGACCACCCAGATTTAAATAATCAAATAACATCCATGGTCTCGATATGGTATAATGTAATATTTTATTTTAATATGTTTGATATCGTTTTTGGATTATTAATTATTTCTTTCTTTCATAACTTGTTGAAATTAAAAAAAATTCCAGAAGGGGAACTGGGGCGACACAAACGATCCACAGGAGACACAGTGGTATATCCATGGGAAGAGTTTAAACCTAACAGATCTGAGATAGGTAATTATTATAAGAGGTTAACACTGAACTGAAATATATATATATTTTTTGTTTTTCATATTTCGTAATTGCATTTTTGTGTTAATTAAGTCTTGACGAGAGGCAGTTTTTCATATTAAACTGTGGACACTTGTTGAAAGCGCCATCATCCACCAGCCTAGTTATACCTTCAACTATATCCACATTGTGCCGAACTGCTTATTCGGATTTCAATATGCAAGACAAGAATCGCAACTGTATATTTCCTGTGTATTTACTTGAAAAATTAAAACCAAATGATTATCCAAAAGAAAACTAATAAGTTTATCACGGAGCTCACTAACCAATGATATATACAAATCAATACCATACACGCCTTTTTGTTTAAGATTATAAAGCAGTCTTCTCTAAATTATTGATGAACATTTCTGCTCACGTATTATGTCTGAAGGACTGTGTCTTTTGTTTACATCAGTCGTTAACAAAATAAGGAATCAATTTAAATGTGACGTCATTGATATGCATCCAAGCAAATGCGGTATTTTAAGGCGTTTCGGCACTACAAGCTGTATAGTTAGCAACACTTACCCTCCAGCACTTTCACCAAAATATTTTGCATTTTCTTAGGTGAAAACTGCTACATCAACGTTACGTACGATACCGTGTGGCCCTATGAGTGTGATTACTACCTGAGACAGAACAAGAGCTACACCATCCCTTGTCAACCGTTTTGTAACACGTGGATTCAAGACATGGCGGCAGCATTGAATCTCACTACTGGTAATGTAATAATTGAATTCAAATAGCATATACGTTACAATGAGTTTGAACATAACCTCGAGCACATGATTCATATCCATGTCACACACTACGCTCTCGATGCACATTCTCATTATATGCTTTACAGTTGAACAGCTCTAAATGGAAATTGCCAACGGTTTATCAACAGCATGAGCGCACAAGGGATTTACTACTGTAGAAGTCAAATTTCAATTTGAAATTCTAATGAAACAAACATGAATGTGCCAAATAAATCCCAAAAGGACACAAAATAATATCAGTGACCGACATATGCGACATTTGTAGGATTGTATGTAACTTGTATGTCTTTTTTAAATCCACAATTAACGTTCACAAAAACATGATAACATTTAGTAAAGCAGGACACATTTGGAGACCGGAGGAAGTTTTTGGAGTGCTATGACTTGAAGAATGTACGATTAATATCATTCTCTCATTTTTTGTGTATGACAATATCAATAAGCATAAGTCGAAAGAGAACTGTAGTTTTAAATTTTTACGAATAAAGAGACATTATTCATAAATATTGTTCGTGTTACACCTTCACTAACAGAATTTCTCTGCATAATTTTCAATATTTATAACTGTTACAGCGCGGATGTATCTAAATTTCATCAGCTTTTTAAAAATGTATTAATGTGTGTCCATACTATTTTAAGTACAGTAAGTACAGTTGAGTAACACAATTTCACCGTAACAAAATGGTGAGTGAAAGCTTTTGAACGAATTTGTAAAGTTGTGCATATTGTATACTTTCTAACTATATGTATGTACTTTCTTTTTGTTGCAGATTGCAAGTATTACGACCTCAACCAACAAAGCTATTGTAACAATTCTGTAGTAACACAGGATAACTGTGACGGCTGTACACCCGGCACGGCGCTCTACGCAGGGTGCTGTGGAACGTGCATTACTTATTGTTAGAAATGACGTCCCTTGCTTTTGTTTATTTGATTTAAAAAATTTTTTTTATTTAAATGAAGGGATTGGAAAACAGGCATATTACGCCTATGTTAATACCTATCCAAAATGATTGTCTAATGTCATTGTTCATAACCGCGGAACACATGTTTTTTCCCAACTGATATGGAATTCATTTTTTACTACATTGTTACGCAACAAGTTAAATAATATGGTGAAAAACTCATGCTTATATTAACACAGTATATATGCTATATACAATAGCATGTTCAAATACGAAAAGTAATTTGAAAAACTGTAATTTCATTTTTAGATTAATGGAGAGCCAATTGAATGAAAGTGAAACCGTGAACTTTGCCTGAATGTGTGCAATATTTTTATACAGAAATTAGTTAGACAGAAATTCCTATTCAGCCGCTTGTAGTTTTATTATAGATTTAGCATGTGCTGGTACTAGCAACAATTATAGACCCCCATTTAAAAAATATAGCATGTGCTTGTACTAGCAACAATTATAGACCCCTATCTATCACCATATAAGCATTGCATGGCGCATCATATGACCTGTTGAACCCCTTACTGTTGAACATTGAGGTAGTGCTTAACTTGGTGTAATTCTTTTCATACACTAATCGATGCTTAATTTACCTGATATTAATTCTAACCTTACACCAATCGATTCTTAATTTACCTGATTTTAATTCTAGCCTTACATCAATCGATGCTTAACTTTCCTGATTTTTATACTAATCTTACACCAATCGATTCAAACGTATCTAAGTGTTATTCTCATCTTACACCAATCGATTCTTAACTTACCTGATTTGAATTATAACCTTACACCAATCGATGCTTAACTTACCTAATTTTAATTCTAACCTTACACCAATCGATACTTAAATTATACCTGATTTTAATTCTAACCTTACACCAATCGATTCTTAACTTGTCTAAGTGTAATTCTAACCTTACACCAATCGTTTCTTAATTTGTCTCATTGTAATTCTAATCTTCACCAATCGATGCTCAACTTATCGTTATGTTTCAATCACAATGTTTATTTCATCTGCTTATACACACAGCTTTATAAACGAGACCTACGCTAATATTCCGCACCGATACTCTATGGAAAATATCACTGAATCACTCCAGTCTGTAAATATGCAGTTGGTTATTATTATTTTGATTAAATCAATACAGGTGTCCATCGTATCCATCTGTTGGTTGAACTATCACACATATGCACCTGTAACTATGGCATACTGCATTTTGACTTTGATATATCTATTGCAGACATTGATGTTTGTATGTCCACTGTTGTTTCTCAAGTGTTTATGACCACATGTACATGTACATTAAACTGCTATACCGTATTGAGTGTAACTGTTGTCTTTAATGTAGTTACATAGAGAATCTCACCCAAGGGTCTTCTTATGTTAAATTTATCAACACGAGTTAAAACAGGTTACATATATCCGAGGCCTGCATCTTGTACTTTTATCAGCGAGTGTTGGTATATTTGATATCAGAAGAAACGAGGATGAGATTTATTTAGCATCCCAAATCATTCGTTATTACGTTTCAATGACCAATGAAAAGTGTACATCTCTAAACTTGTACAATGAAACGTGTACATCTCTAAACTTGTACAATGAAAAGTGTACATCTCTAAAATTGTACAATGAAACGCGTCTATCTCTGAGCACAGCACTACCATTTTACTTTCAATGCGCTGATGTCATACCCTTTTGACGTCGTCATGTTTATGACGTCGTAGAATTGTGATATCATAATTTATTGATGTAAAAGCATTGTGATGTCATGTAGATGACGGTGACGGGGCATTGTGAAAAATCTACTTTCGAAACGATATCTCCTTGCCATTCCACATCTCACCTCTGATACAATACGCCAATATGCTCGACGTGCAATTGTTTGCGACTCGTGATTGGGGTGAATGAAGTCTTCTTGTGCAGATACACTACGTTGTTTGAAGACAAGTCCTCTTCTATTTTCTCGTATTCTTGGGTAAGCTATGTAATGGTAATCCACCTCGACCTCGGCTTAGGGTAACCCCTCGCTCACGTGAATCACGGAGAACGAGACTACTTAACACACTCCCTCTACACTACACCCATTCTCTTCCCACAGAGGTTACTCCCTTCCGATTTCCTTTTCCAGATGGCTTGAATTCGGGTGCGAAACAACTTCCAAACGCAGGGCATAACTCTTGCCAGTCTCCATTATTGGCTGATTTAGGCCTTGCAGTATTTCCTGAAGAAATATGTGCTAAGAAATTCAGGCTCACTATGCATTTCAGGTGCAGCGATTCACTATCTAGGCACAACAAAGCGAGGGAAATACCGCAAGGCTTAAATCAGCCAGTAATGCAGACTGGCAAAAGTTAAGCCCTGCGTTTGGAAGTTGGGTGCGACATGGAGTGTCTTGATTAGTTGCAATTGAATCTAGTAGTGTTGTGCAATCAGCGACGCCGTTGTAAAAGGGACATTTGCCGTGATGCATGGTGTATTTCGTCCTCGGTTACCCAGTGTTGTATATATGTTCCGTTACTCTCCACTATATCACCCATGGGAAACTTCATCAGAGAATGAGCCAATCAAACTGCTACGCAGCTTGGACCTGCGAGCCAATGACAATTCATATCACTTCGTTGCAAAGCACGCGAGGACATTTTGTTAGCCATCCGTCACCGGTTATCTCCCTTGACCTTTTCCGTCTTATCCTATTGAGCATTTTCGCCAAGGGCGTGTAATTTTAGTACAGATTTCTCCGATAGAGTGTCCCATGGGTGATAAAGTGGAGAGTAACGGAGCATATATAAAACCCTTGGTAATCGAGGATGGGTGTATTTGTTCGAAGGTACCTCTCACACTGAAGAGTTTAACACCACTGTCGCTTTATACGTCGCACCATTTTCACGGCTTATCGGGTCGTGTAATGAGATGTATTACCCTTAAACACAGCAATATATTGTATAAACACAGGACAAAAAGTGGTGGAATCCATTTGCCGGATCCTTCTGGATTCTCCCAAATATTGCCGGATCCTGAGGTATCCTGAAGAATTCGGAAGGATCCGTCAAGCGGATTCCACCACTTTTTGTCCTGTGAAACTTAAATGATGAATAGAAAATTGTACATTGCTATAAGTACATAGTATGGACGTTCCTCTAAATAAAAAAACCCCAATAAGTGTCTTGGTAAACAAGTCTCAAAAGGGAGTTATGACAGCTTCTGGACAATTCAACATTCCAGTTATTACACGATCTTTTCCTCGGGACTCTCCATTCCTTAAATTATGAATGAATCATGAATTTCGACATTACTTGGTTATGGGGAGATTTCAGAATATAATCATCAAAATCCATGAAGATCGAGCAACATCATTATATATATGCAGACTGAGACAAAAACTACACGTCCAGTTTACGGTAACATTGCTTTTGCGCACATCCATATTACTTCCCCCCCCCCCCCCCCCCCCCCCCAAAAAAAAATTGCTATTGCGGCCCAAGTTATATATCTATTGCGCACACACTGAAACCAGCTTAAAGCCTTCTCACTCGCACGGTAACCCCTTCTCACTCAAAGCATCATCACACCACTTACGTTAACCACGAGGTGTAGATGTTGAATTTTGAACGGGATATGAGGACTGACATTGTAATACACTATCTGGTAAAAATGCCATTTCTTCATATATTTGAGCCAATTGTCTTCTTTTGGAGTGAATTTGTGTCCCATTGCACTCATATAATGCTGGACAGAAGTTTCGCCACTTGACCACATCTGGAAGTACATGTCAGCAAGTTCTCCCCCATCCTTGTCTTCTTTACGGGCACCTGCTGGGAGATGTGTTCTTCTCATCTTGATGTAGGTGGTTGCGATCAGAAATTACTACTTTCACCTTTATATCGTTATTATACTGAATCGACTAGCGTTAACACGGTAATTTGCAGAAATTGTCAGTACCTCTCGATATCGTAAAACAATTAAAAGGAATGGCATCCCAACCCCAACCAAAACCCCAACATCACCAGTCCCACAACACTAAAAACACCAAACCAGTATGCACTATGAAGGCCATCGGACCCATACACGTACAGTTTCCTACGTACATAAAATATATTATTAGATATTCCGACATTTACACATCACATTCAACCACATCTGTATGGTAACTGTATGCATGTACAAACATATTGTTTACACAAAACTGTTGAATATTCAGATTGCATGTGACAAGTGTTTTATGACTGTTATGATATACTCGAAAAACATAATATAATAGAATATGAAATTAGATAAAGTACAAACTGGCCTAGTCATCGGACTACAAACAAAAACTGAAATATCAAATTAATTCATGCTAACGTTAGTCTTGAACTAAAGTGTGTTGTATTCTTGAACTAAAATGTGTTGTATTCTTGAACTAAAGTGTGTTGTATTCTTTAACTAAAGTGTGTTGTATTCTTGAACTAAAGTGTGTTGTATTCTTGAACTAAAGTGTGTTGTATTCTTGAACTAAAGTGTGTTGTATTCTTGAACTTAAGTGTGTTGTATTCTTGAACTAAAGTGTGTTGTATTCTTGAACTTAAGTGTGTTGTATTCTTGAACTAAAGTGTGTTGTATTCTTGAACTAAAATGTGTTGTATTCTTGAACTAAAGTGTGTTGTATTCTTGAACTAAAGTGTGTTGTATTCTTGAACTAAAGTGTGTTGTATTCTTGAACTAAAGTGTGTTGTATTCTTGAACTAAAGTTTGTTGTATTCTTGAACTAAAGTGTGTTGTATTCTTGAACTAAAGTGTGTTGTATTCTTGAACTAAAATGTGATGTATTCTTGAATTAAAGTGTGTTGTATTCTTGAACTAAAGTGTGTTGTATTCTTGAACTAAAGTGTGTTGTATTCTTGAACTAAAATGTGTTGTATTCTTGAACTAAAGTGTGTTGTATTCTTGAACTAAAGTGTGTTGTATTCTTGAACTTAAGTTTGTTGTATTCTTGAACTAAAGTGTGTTGTATTCTTGAACTAAAGTGTGTTGTATTCTTGAACTAAAGTGTGTTGTATTCTTGAACTAAAGTGTGTTGTATTCTTGAACTAAAGTGTGTTGTATTCTTGAACTAAAGTGTGTTGTATTCTTGAACTAAAGTGTGTTGTATTCTTGAACTAAAGTGTGTTGTATTCTTGAACTAAAGTGTGTTGTATTCTTGAACTAAAATGTGATGTATTCTTGAATTAAAGTGTGTTGTATTCTTGAACTAAAGTGTGTTGTATTCTTGAACTAAAGTGTGTTGTATTCTTGAACTAAAATGTGTTGTATTCTTGAACTAAAGTGTGTTGTATTCTTGAACTAAAGTGTGTTGTATTCTTGAACTTAAGTGTGTTGTATTCTTGAACTAAAGTGTGTTGTATTCTTGAACTAAAGTGTGTTGTATTCTTGAACTAAAGTGTGTTGTATTCTTGAACTAAAGTGTGTTGTATTCTTGAACTAAAGTGTGTTGTATTCTTGAACTAAAGTGTGTTGTATTCTTGAACTAAAATGTGATGTATTCTTGAATTAAAGTGTGTTGTATTCTTGAACTAAAGTGTGTTGTATTCTTGAACTAAAGTGTGTTGTATTCTTGAACTAAAGTGTGTTGTATTCTTGAACTAAAGTGTGTTGTATTCTTGAACTAAAGTGTGTTGTATTCTTGAACTTAAGTGTGTTGTATTCTTGAACTATAGTGTGTTGTATTCTTGAACTAAAGTGTGTTGTATTCTTGAACTAAATTGTGTTGTATTCTTGAACTAAAGTGTGTTGTATTCTTGAACTAAAGTGTGTTGTATTCTTGAACTAAAATGTGATGTATTCTTGAATTAAAGTGTGTTGTATTCTTGAACTAAAGTGTGTTGTATTCTTGAACTAAAGTGTGTTGTATTCTTGAACTAAAGTGTGTTGTATTCTTGAACTAAAGTGTGTTGTATTCTTGAACTAAAGTGTGTTGTATTCTTGAACTTAAGTGTGTTGTATTCTTGAACTAAAGTGTGTTGTATTCTTGAACTTAAGTGTGTTGTATTCTTGAACTTAAGTGTGTTGTATTCTTGAACTAAAATGTGTTGTATTCTTGAACTAAAGTGTGTTGTATTCTTGAACTAAAGTGTGTTGTATTCTTGAACTAAAGTGTGTTGTATTCTTGAACTTAAGTGTGTTGTATTCTTGAACTTAAGTGTGTTGTATGTTGAACTAAAGTGTGTTGTATTCTTGAACTAAAGTGTGTTGTATTCTTGAACTAAAGTGTGTTGTATTCTTGAACTAAAGTGTGTTGTATTCTTGAACTAAAGTGTGTTGTATTCTTGAACTAAAGTGTGTTGTATTCTTGAACTAAAGTGTGTTGTATTCTTTCATTACAGTGCTCAGATGCAGTGCAGATACATCAGGTTTATCCGTAGTATTTGTTAGATGTCTCAGTGCGAGATCATAAAATCTAAATAGATTTCCTCGGCATTTCAATACGCACTTTTAAAAAAAAGATTAAGACAAGATGTATTAAATATTTGTTTGCAGTGAGATTGTCAATTGCTTTGTCGCCGACTCACCTTTTTCATCTTCATCGGCAGCGGCTAATCTTCCAATCATTGCTGATTAAGCATACTTACCAGGTTACTTTATTTATTGAAACAAACAACACAAAACAAATATCAATCATCCAATATAATCCAATCGAAATGATCCTATTCTATGAAATCTTCAGCGGTGAATCTGTTAATCGTCTAATCACTGCTAATACATGTATAATTGTTAAAATGAATAAGGATAATACTTACCACATAACTTAATTTATTAAAACAACTAACTAAATATATAATTAAAATAAACATTGCTGATCATCCCGCATTTTCAAAACGAAAAATTCCTCCTGCGAATTCACTGTTCAATCCTCCTACGAAATTACCGAAATATCCTCCTACGAACCGGATCCTCCTACGAAATCACCTCCATCATTATCCTACAAGCACACATGTTCGACTTCGTTTAACTTTTTCAACTTCAACTTCATTTATTCTCAAAAAACACCTTTGGTGGTATACGCGAGTACATATTTATCATCAATCATATACAATATGTCAAAATGGCGATGGGCTATAACAGGATATTTTCAACTACAGTCATATATACAAAAACGAAACAAGTTTAAATGATCTACGCATATTATTGGTCGATTTACTTATTTTTTTAAATTAAAAAGAGTATAATGTTTAGGAACTTAGCTAGGTTTCTTAAAATAATAAAGTCTTGTGTTGCGAAGAGTTGTCAAGTAATCTTGCTTGAACATAATTGTTTCTGGTTTCATGGAAAGTAGGAGAACGAAAAATATAGTGAAATTGAAGATGAGTCGCATAATCCACATGTTCTATTTTCTCTTGGGGTATTATTCCAACGTCCTGTCTTTACAGGCAAACAGTGATTAGAAATTTTAACAACGGATAACTAATATACATAGGTAATAAAAGGTAGGCATCCAAAGAGGGTAAAATCTTAACGTATTTATAATATTGTCCCTTCGAACATATTTCTATTTTTTTCCTCCACTTCTGGTAAAATATATCTTTTAGAGTAGTTTCCACTGTCTTAAGTAGCCATAATCGATTATAATTACCAGGTAAAGTATATAATTTACTTAGCCCACATTAGTTTAAGATATTTTCAACAGAACAAAGCCATGAATAGGAGTGATTATCAATAACGCTATCTAATGACATAACATTGTAAATTAATGAGGATAATTTAAAATGGGAGAGAGGTGTGTTGAGTTTATGCCAAAAATTAATAATTTTTACATGAATGCTGATCGGATATCTTCCAAATTCACCGTACAATATAAAATTCGGAGTTGACATTCTAAGAACCGAGGCTAATTTTATGTATATTTTCCAGTATATCTGTTTTAGCATGACCCCAAATTCAGAGCCGTATAACATGATAGGAAGGATCATCACATCAAAAGCTTTAACAACACATGTACAGTCAATGGGTAGATCCTTAAAGTACACTTTAGAGGACAATCTACACCAAGAACAGAAGTTAGATTTTCATGCGGAAACGTTGAACTTGACATGACTGACTCCTACCACTATCTAGGAGTACTTATAACAGAACATTTGGACTTCAGCATAATGGCCAAGGCAGCGGCAAAGTCGGCAAGCAGAGCACTTGGACTGTTGATTGCGAAGTACAAGGCAGTAGGAGGTCTACCGTTTACTGTATACACGAAGCTGTACGATGCTATGGTATGGCCAGTTATGGGTTACGGAGCAGCTATATGGGGTACCTCCAATCACTCACCGGTCAATGCTGTGCACCATAGAGCTATTAGGTTCCATCTCGGACTGGGGAAATATGCACCTAATCTTGCAGTTAACGGTGACTCTGGATGGATTCCCCCCGAAGTTCGACAATGGAGTAGTGTAGCTGGCCACTGGGCAAGAATGAAGAACTTAAGTTCACGAAGAGTCAACAAAAGAGTTTTTCTTTGGGGAGATTCATCAACAAAAAAGAACTGGAACTATAAAATAAGGAAACACCTTCTTGAAAGGAACTTTGAATTTACCACAACCAGCCCCATCGAGAAAAAATTGTTGATAAGACTAGTTTAGCGAATTAATCTACAGAGGTATATGACGTCGTGGGAAACAAAGGTCCAAGCTGACACGAGAACCAACGGTACCAGCAGAAACAAACTAAGGACGTACAGAACCTTCAAGCACAGCTACTGAACGGAACCATACGTAATGTATCCCATACCAAGAGCTCACAGAAGTGCTTTGTCCAAATTTAAATGTGGAAACTGGACGTTACGAGAATATGCCCCTAAATGAGAGACTATGTTTCCACTGTAAAGACTGTGTAGAAGACGAGATCAATGTACTTTTAACCTGCCCACTATATATTGAAGAACGTAAGGATCTCACAAGCGGCAATACCCTCAAGCAACTACTCAAAGCCAACGGCAGAGGAACCAGCACTGCAAGCCCCAACCCAAGAGGATGCATCTACAAAATGCAATGTTATTGTGGCCAAGAGTACATCGGAGAAACGCTACGACCTATCAACACAAGGATCAAGGAACACCAACCAGAAATCCTCCCTATCTGAGCATACCCTGAAAAACAAGGATCACATCATTGGGAAGCTACCAAAGTCCTGTCAACCAACAACAAGAACTGGCGCCAAAGAAAACTCCAAGAAGCGATTGACATTCGAAGGGAACAACCTGCAATAAACCGCGATCAAGGCATCTTCCTACCATGTGCTTGGGATTCACTCATCTAGAACTTCTATCTCCTGTCGGAGGAAATATCCGAGGAGAACCAACCAAAACCAAATCCAAGTATCCCTACCTTCCACTCCTGTCGGAGCAAATTATCCGAGGAGTCGCCATCAATCAACACTTATCAGCTCCAATCACCATGCAACAACTTCAAAGCCACCCACATCAACAATTGGCCTTTCTTCCAATTAACTGTAATTATTATTTATTTACATCTTCAATAAAGCCTACAGGCCATTGTTTATCTACTTACTACTACTCATGTTTGTATTGCAAATCCTCATTGTATACCATTCTCATGCTTCTCCCATCATGTTTGTATTAGAAATCCCCATTGTATACCATTCTCATGCATGTTAATCTCCCTGATTGAGTTTCCTCACCATTGTTTTTTTTGCTATATAAATTATTTCCGTACATTCCACCTGATGGGGGAGTGAGTATGTACTCCGAAACGTCGTGTTTTTTCACATTAAAGAAGTTGTTATTCAGAAAATCTTCCTGTTCTTATGTATACCACTTCTAAATGCCATTCAAAGACCTGAGCATTTTATGTGTCTCTCGTAAATCGCTGTGCGATTGGTTGTGTATATGTGTGTTTTATGTATATTTATAACAAAGTTACGTAAACATTAGGATAGTTTTGTTATCGTAGTTTGATGATACAAGTCTCCAATAGTTAACTATTTTACGAAAGGTCTCCAATAGTTTAGAAACCAAGACCAATAATGGTTCCCGTCAGATAGAATGCGCATGAACGCAGCCGCCTGAATCCCGAGAAAAGTGGTATAGTACAACAACCCGTGCTAAACCGTTCACTGTGTACAGCCCGATATTTTACAGAAGATATTTTACGGTCATCCCAAAATGGCGAGTTTGTATGTAATAGATAGAGGACGAGTAGCAGTACATTATCGGGATATAAATGTATGGGTTTCTCAAACCCGTACATTTATATCCCGATAATGTACTGCTGCGAGTTCTCTATCTATCTTAGAGCACAGTCAAATGCTTTAGTCGTCAAGAAAATGTCTTGAAATGAATTTATTTCAAATATTTTGTCAACAAATTTGGGAAACATTCTCTCGAACACAACATGCAAAACATTGACATCTCTCATTTTCATATGCAAATGTTAGGGACATTGACGTCATCGTCGGCACTGTGAGCACTGAATTTCTGAAATTGTCCGAGGTGCATAAGGCGTACATTTTATATAAAGCGTACGTATCGTGCTACAGTATAAGCGTCGTGCTTGAATCACGCACATGCATGATTTAAGCACGTTTTTATTCAGCAACATTGAGCTGTAATACATTTCATTGCCTATAAAGACAAAGTGGTTTGTGGAATGAATCAGTTCACACAGTGGCTTCATCATGGACAGTCCAAGGACAAGTACACTATTGAATCATTCAGGAATGGTAACTTTACTTTTTTACTCCTTACTTTTTAAAGTGTATATTTTTAAAATTCAAAGTAAATTACATTAAATTGGTTTATTTAATAAAAGTTATTGTCTTTTGTATTTCAAATATTTTTGTTTGTTGAGCTGTATTTATCAATATACGAGTTGTTATATTTATTGTTGCATATGCTAGTGTGCATCCCGTCTATATTGAATATACATTATTTCAGGTTACTGCAGCAAAGGAACTCGAACTGTCTGTAGGAAAGAATGTAACGTCGTACTGGACATCGCTCGGACGCTGTGTGACGATACAGGAGTTTCAGTGAGACGACAATGCAGTCTCCATCCTCTAACACTCCAAGAAGGTAATTTTATATCACTTTCTTATTTCTCATTTTTATGTCGTTCGATATAACTTTTGATATTATTTTTTATATCGTGGTTGAAAATATATTAAACATTGGTAACATGGTTTGATGGTTGTCATTGTTTCACTTACTCATGATATAAATGAAATACACTTGAAAAATCCCAATTGACCTCCCATTACTTGCTTCATTTACATGCTTTTATTCTTCTTTTAGAAATATCAAGCTCCTTAATATAGAAGACCCTCATCAACGGAAGGGACTATATTTCCTTTCGGAAAGGGAACACAACAGGTCATTTGTCAATGTAATAAGTGTTTAATTGTGTATTATCTCCATAAATAAAACAATCAGTTGACATTGTTTGTTGTTTTTATGAAAGTCTGTGAACCAGTTTATGAGCATGATACCCGAACGCAACCAGACAACCGTTCATCTATCGGGATATAAATGTACTCCACGTGACCACAATACACTCATATGATTGGACGAAAGCATTTGACTGAGCTCTAACTCTTGTTTTCAGCTCTACACTGGTAGATATGAGTTCAAAATTATCGCGGGTATTTTGATAATCCTGATGGTGTGTCACCTGCTTCACATTTAAAGTCCTAAGTTACTGAAATAATTTATATAAGCTGTGTGAAAATATACGCGATGATGACTGAAATAAGATTTCTCTTCAAAGAAGATGACCGTAAACTATTTCTGATGATGACCGAAAACTGAACAACGACTGTATTTATTAATAATATTTGTAAAATGAAGAGTTCTTCCCTTATTGTTACAACTATTTAAATGGAAAAGTAAGCCATAATGAGAACTCTCCTTATTCCAACAGAATGAAAATTTAATCAAAGCTTCACTTTGTTACCCAATTTAAAATCACAATTGCACGTCATTTAATTTTTGTTTATAAATAATCCACTGAGAATGCGTATCTCTCGATATAACGATATTATGATGTAATCTACCATAGAAGTAAGGCTGGGCGCACACTACGTCCGATTTTTTTTTGCGATGCGTCATGCGATGAGTTTTTTCGCCCACACTACACACGTTGCGTTAGATATTGCGATTTTATTTTTTAAAAAGTTCAAATACGGTGCTATACAACTCTAGTGTATTGTAGTCTAAAGACGTGGATGCCAAAATAGCTATATCCAAATAATGTAGTCTTACAAAACATGTTTAACAAATTTCAGTATTATCTTCAAAACAAATAATATGTACATGTATATGTCGGCACTAGTAATATCAAACATTTATAAGTTATATCAAAAGCGGGATTTGTAATTATGGATCAACGCATAATCATAGCACGGGTTAGTTCGTACTAAAACCAGTTCACCCCAGGATCGCTTCGTAACAGAGCCAGTTCACCCTAGGTCGGTTCGCCCCAAACATCAGCTACATGTATGCAATATTAGACCTACATTAATATTTTGATTACATATGATTATATAATTACACCGCATGACGCGAATAAGTTCGGTAATATACCGTATTTTCTCTAATAGGGGCCGTGCCTAAAATAGGAGCCGGGCCTCTAATAGCAGCCAGGGGGTAAAGGTTACTAAAAGTGAATAAGAGCCGGGCCTCCAATAAGGGCCGGGTCTCTAATAGGGGCCGGTTAATATCGCATCAATGTTCACCCCCTACTAGATAATATTTCCCATATATGTTCCCAGGTAGTCATTCTAAGAAATTTTAATCAGTCATCAGAGATTATCATGTATACTGGTCAAACCTAATAATGAAATAAGGGCCAAGGCTCAAATTAGAGCCGGGCCTCCATTAAGCGCCGGGGGGTAAGAGCCCTTAGATGTTGTTAAGGTCCCGGACCTCTATCAGAGGAAATACGGTAAATTTGACCGATCCGATCCAATGCGAAAAAAAACGTGAAAATAGTGAACAATTGGCTAATCATTGTCTTTCCACAGAGGTTACTCCCTTCAGATTTCCGATCATAACCTCTGTTCTACTTGGCCCGAATTCGACGTCCTGATTGGTTGCAATTGAATAAAGATGTGCAAACAGCGACGCCATTGTAAAAGTGACATTTGCCAATGACACGTCATACTGATATAATAAACGTAAGATAAACGTTTTCTCATTTAACTGTTTGATTTTGTGACAACAATTGATCATAAACATGCTGATAAATAAAGAAGACCGAATCAGAAACACATACCAAAAACAGTCCATTAGTGTATATGTACCAATTAACCAATGAAAACTCATCTTTCAGAAGCAGGGATACAGTATGAGGTTCCCCTTCTCCCGCTAGGAATTTTGCTGGAGTCGAGGAATTCTGGCCTTCTAGAACAGAGGTAAGGATCGGGAATCTGAAGGGAGTAACCTCTGTGGTAAGAGATAACAAGGATAACAAGTAACCTGATTTGATAGTACAGTAAAAAAAAAAAACATTTTCAAATTCATAAATTACAATTATAACTTGAACAGTTGTGTCATCTCAGCTACATATGTTAATCAGACATTGTCAATGATTTTGACCACTTTTAATCATGACATCATTTAATCATGTCCACAGTACATTTTAATCATGTTCAGCTTTATTCTTTTTTATTGATTCATAAATATTATGACTGATGACGGAAATATGATGTCTTTGGAAGAATTGATAGTAAATATAACTTTCTCACCTACGAAGGTTTTAAGAGAGCAGTGTCTGAATATTTCAGAAAAAAGAGCATTTTAATCATACACAACCGATTCATGTTTGTTCCTATTGTACCATTCAATATTTCTAAAACGTTTATAAGTACAAAGGTTGTAAATTGCTTAACCGATTGAGATTTCATAAATCAACTGGCCAATTAAGATGGGAATGAATGAGAAAACATTAATTTGATGGCTAGTAGATGTACTCAGAGCGTTAATCTAAAATGGTTTCAGTACAAGATGAATCAGAATATTTTAACGCAAAAGATGTGTATATTATGCTATGCTTTATTGTAATTAAGGTATAAATATATCAGGGCAAACTGACCCAGGACGATGTGACCCGGAGTGAACCAGTTTGGGCACAAAACACACAACAACTTCATTATATCAAACATCAACATTTACTGGGGCGAATCAATCTAGACGAAGCTAACCGGGGTGAACTGGTTTTGGTATTTCACCAATACTATTTAAGTGTTTCTACCTAATCCATTTCATGTACAACAAGCTCATTTATTTGATAAACATTCATCTACTTTCCAATCACTCTCAATCTCGTATTCGTTTAGTATATGACATGACATAACTGACATCCAATTAATTTGCTCAATTTCGTACATTATTTAACCTCGTACATCAATACTCTTTATTGTATAAACAACGCAACTCAAATTCATTGTAACAACAACTCATGTACATCTATATCCTTATTTGTTACTGGTAAAAGTTAATGATATGCGCCCACAATCTGTTATCGAAGGAGATGGTATTAAAGAATTCCGCTCTCATAAGTTGTATTTAAAGGTGCTGTAGCACCATTACTCAACCCGAAAAGTCCTATCCATAGAAAACGGTTATCTGTAATTGAAGAAAATGGCGCGACGTACAAAGCGACAGTGATGTGGAACTCGTCAGTGTGAGACGTAGATTTGTAGGTCATGAAATTTCAACGTATTTCTTTAAATTTCAAGATAAAAAAATAAAAACTGATGGCCCTAATATGCCACCGTATAATATGCCACCGTAGATGTCAGTCCTGAATAAGACAAACAGATCTGTACGTATGTCAAGAAAACTTTAAGGGTCTTAATCATCGTTTTATCTTGACAATTCTTGACTTTAGAATCAATGGTTAACACTAAGTATTTTTAAAATTCAACTGTAACACGACCATGCTACGCTATTATTTAGCACATTTTACCTTGAAAATTAACCTTGTTAACTCGAAAATTCAAGATCATATCCTCTAACATAGAATCTTGAAAATTTTACTTGAACATATAACCTTAAAATATAACTTTGTATCTTGTATCTTTGTATGACCCATTCAATTCAATAATGTAAACAAAAACACCAGCGAGACGCTAACTTGGGTTGTCCAGATGCCGAAAGCGTGACACTGCGTGAATAGGGGAGAATATGATGATGTTATTGCATTATAACTGTCTTGTTATAAATATATTCGCATCCTAGGAATGTAAAAAATGCAGTGTCGTCATGCATGATGAATATCTATCATATTAGAGTATTGATAACCCAACTACAGTCTTATATCGTAAACTATAGTATATACATTAAATGAAATGGCGATATCACATCATCCGCCTGAATTGAAGTCGGAGTAAACCTTCTTTCATTGTAGAAGGTCTCGGTGACACAAATTCCGATTTCGATAGAACAGGTAATGTAAATATACCTGGGCATGTACAGTGTCCACTGTTGCCCATTAGACAATGAACCGTGTTCTTCTCTCCAATTGAAATAATAAGCAAAACTACCCGGCCTTCTTACCCGTTTCCCCCCACGAGAAACCACGCTTTATTTGGCCTGAATACACACTGAAAGTATTGAACTGTCGCTGCGTAGTGTTGGCGTTATGCATTTAATGATTCAAGAGCATCTTTCAAGTGGTCGAACAAGTTTTGAAATGGTTGAGCAATAAAGATGCATAGTCAGTTTTGCATATCATTTATTTGGTTCTAAGGTGCAGAAAATTACAATAAGTGCTGGTTTAGGTTATATCTTCCTACACGATTTTCATATTCACCCCCAAATGTTTAAAATATCAAATATATATTTTTTAATGGAAACCATGGTTTAATACATGTGTGAGGTAGCCGGCATTTATGACTCTATCTCACGTATGCACTCGTTAGAAGACCTATTAAACGCTGTAGAAGCAAATCTGTCTTCATATCTACTTTATTAAAGTTTCAAAAATTGTGTTTGACTTAATGGCTACAGCAAGCCAAGGTCCATTGTCCGGTTTTCGATCAAGACCACGACTTTGAATGGTTGTATTTTCGTTATACTGAACTGATTGACCTTAAACTGGTTATTTTCGGTTAAAGTTGGTAATTCTCAATTAAATAACACATATTATAACATTGGACATATATATGACCCTACCAACATGATTATGCCCCTTCAATGAAATAATGATCGTTGCTGTATTTGAGACCGATGTTTGCCTATATGCAAGTCATTGATAACACATTTAAGAATGTTCTTGTCCAGGGGAATATCCTAAAGATTGCTTAGCTACCTGGTGTCCGGTTAAGTAGTCTTTACTAGACTTTACTAGGGAATAATAATTGTAAATTGTTAACGGAGTCTTAGAAAACACACCCATCTAGTGAAATAATTCATGTCATTGAGAATAATTTGTTAAATAAGTACAGTACAGGTTTGTTTCTTTATCTCTACCAAATATTTGAATATATAAAGATATAAAGCGGCAAAACGTTTATTCAAAATGTGATATTGAAATATTTTTTACGAGAGACTAATCTTTTTCATTGCCTCTGTGTGGTAACCTGCTATTGTGGTATTATTGTTTATACCCCACATCCGGTCTCGTTGCTATGGTTTCTTTTGTTGCAAGTGCAGGTGTTTTAGCCGATACACCTGGACTTTGTCTGATATACCTACACTTTTCTAATATACCTACACTTTTTAACAACTGAGAAATCAATGGAGTCAATTTTCTAAATTTCAAAATCTAAGTGATGATACTTTATAAAATGTCAGATTATACTCGTATATTATCAACATTTCCATTTTTTTCATTTGAAAGCTGGGATCGAACCTGTGTCCTGTTGCTTTCTTGCCGAACGAACTAAGCATAAGACCAGTTAGGCTAATAAGGCCAGTTGAAACTTCGTACACTTGTTCATGACCAAATGAATAAGGTTCTTTAATTCGTGATATAATATCACAGACTTCTGTATTTCTTTTTAAATATGAATATTATTTAATCTTGGGTGCAAAATGTTTTAACATACTGAAACTTGCTTCTGTTTTCTCTAAACGTTGGCCATATTGACATTAGCCATGCAGTTTATGGCGTTAGCTGCACATTTCAGCGAGATGCACGTGCGTCTGCGTTGGTGAAACCGTCATTGGGCCATATTAATTAGAGTTCGAGCTCCGAACATGGGTACCATACAATACAGCACGGGCTGAGCGTATCCGTGAGTTGTCAAAGATGAGGCCGTATTTGGGTTGTGCGTTTCATACACAAGCTTGTTTACAGCTGTATTTGTTAAGAAATATAATGAAATAGTAGCTGTTTGCACCCGTCAGTAAGTGGGGTATAATACCTATGTGTATCGAATGATACCCTTTTTACCCTGTGGAGCCTTACTCGGCCGCGCCTCGTAAGGTCACCACGGAGGAAACTGTAGGATATCATTCGATACACGAGGAAAAGTATGGTATATCTCTCACTTATCTCGTCACGTGTTCCCTTCACACTACGACTGCGAATTCTACAAATCATAACGAATATATAAATGAATGTCCCCGTTTGAATGAATTTATAAGTGACGATTCATGAGGATTCGTGGTATTTTTGCAAATTTTCCAGTTCATTCGTGCCGCCCCATTTATTGCTATAGATATATCGGTGGTTGTTTCACAAAATGAATTATATAAGAAACGAAAAACGCTGAAATTTCTTACTGATTTGCTCAGCTCCATAAATCTCTAATTATTAATAAGAGGATTTCGAAAGTGGTGAGATGAGTTGATTATGGGTTTATCACCGCATTTAAGATAAATTCACTTATTGCAGTGAATCATCGGCTAGAGCTAGCACACAATGGGAAACTCAGTGTAGCATTGTATCCAAACCTTACTGCGTGTACAACGGTCACAACAGAGAAAATTGCCGAGGCGAGTCTCGAACCCCAGATCTCTTGGTCAAAAGCAGAACGCGCTAACCCCTCGCCATCCCGCACCTATTTCGAAAGTGATATGCCCATTACTCTGTCTATATGATCTTAATGAACACGATAGCTTTTTTAAAGCCTTTTTTTCGCTAGCCTAGTTTCATACATACAGGTGTCCAATAAATAAACATACCCCGTATCTAGAAAGTTTCTAGTGCGTATCTAGAAACTTTCTAGTGCGTATCTAGAACGTTTCTAGAAACTTTCTAGTGAGTATCTAGAAATTTCTAGAAATTTCGAGTTTTTATTTTTTATGAGATATTAAAGTATTTCATTCATATTCCGAAACTACATGTTGACTTTGCGATAATTTGTAAATTTCAACAATGTCACTCAACTAGAATAGCAGGAAATTGATGTTTAGTTTCGTGGACTCCTCGTTATAACGCGCCCCGCTGAACTGCTCAGGGGCAATCTAATTACACCAGTCCCTGTTTTAAGCTTCAAACTGTACTGCCCGTGCAGTGATCTTTTGTAGCTGGCAAGTTAAACAATAAAGGATGGAAATTTCGGCGACGATAAAAGCAAGTATGTGTTTGTGTAGAAGAATTATAATTGTAGACAATGTAAGTGGGTTTAAGTGAGACCTCAGCGATATCAACTAGCGACTCAAACTGATCCTGTACACATTTCAATGAATACATTGTGACAAATTTACGATCATTGACATTCTACATTCTATATCATGAGCCATTTTACAAAACAATTACTAGTTTCATTGCTTTGACTTCGTCCAAACAAGTTAGTCAACAAACAATCTATTATAGAATATTTTAAAATATGTAATACCATAGCTCATGTCTAATTTTGATTTATTAATAAAACGAAAATCGAAATAAAACATGTACATGTTTTTTGATGAAACGGCCATCAGTATTTTCCAAAATGTCGCCTCGATGCAGCAATTATTAGGGAATTAGAAACGGATTAAAACGTCATATTCATACGTTCTCTCGCTATCATCGTAATTATTACTTCCTTTATGTCACATTTTAAATTTTTATTGAAGCATTCACATAAGCTCTCAGCTTGCTTGCCAATCCATTTTAACGAGTAAAAAATGTTTAAACCAATTTCAAAACTATTCTTTATAGCAAAAGTGAATTATTTCATAATACTAACTTACATATTGTTGATTTAGTTTCTTATTGACTAAAGTAAACGATCCCAATACTTCAGAAAACACATTCACCGAACATACATACATACATGAATTTTTTGTTTGTTATAATGTATGTTATGTGTAATAAAGTATACATACAGTCCACGTCACGGGGAGCGATATGTATATGATCATTCATATAGGGAAAATAGCAATGTTTATCAATCACTGTAACATCTGGACATATTTTGTTTAAATCACTAATATATGAACCGGACAATGTCATCTTGACATGACCATCATCCTTGGAACATGACACCGTCAAAACAACGCTCTCCTCCAATTTCCTTTACAATTACTAGTTACACTCACCCCCAGAAGTCTGTCCTTGTGCAATCAACCGAGCGACACATATGTGCTTTTCAAGGTGAAAGGGGCATAACTCAAATATCCTCTTTTAAAACTAATTTTTCTCTCTTTAAAGTTGAAATCCGCCTAAACTTATGAAGTTTAACATTTAAATTTTGGACATAAGGGACTTCATATATAAAGAAAGATATTAGACCCCCAAGGCAAAATATTGACATCTAAGATATTGAATATATGAGTGTCAATTGTACATTCACTATTTGTTACAAAAGCAACTTTAAACCAATGGTCCCAAATGTACACTTAAAATTATATTCTCAAACTAATACGGCCTGTACATGTTGTCTTTATAATGATACCAAACGTGTGAAGATGCGTAGAACAGAACAAAAGTTATTAGACATGCAAGAAATAGACTGTGTACAGACCAATGACCATAGGATATTTTACGGTCGTCCCAAAATGGCGAGTTTTTATCTCTTGTTTTCAGTTCTACACCTGTAGATACGAGTTCAAAATTATCGCGGGTATTTTGATAATCCTGATGGTGTGTCACCTGCTTCACATTTAAAGTACTAAGTTACTGAAATAATTTATATACGCTGTGTGAAAATATACGCGATGATGACTGTAAATAAGATTTCTCTTCAAAGAAGATGACCGTAAACTATTTCTGATGATGACCGAAAACTGAACAACGACTGTATTTATTCGATGTTTTCTTGCACTGTAAGCTACATTTGGTAAAATGAAGAGTTCTTCCCTTATTGTTACAACTATTTAAATGGAAAAGTAAGCCATAATGAGAACTCTCCTTATTCCAACAGAATGAAAATTTAATCAAAGCTTCACTTTGTTAACCAATTTAAAATCACAATTGCAGGTCATTTAATTTTTGTTTATAAATAATCCACTGAGAATGCGTATCTCTCGAAATAACGATATTATGATGTAATCTACCATAGAAGTAAGGCTGGGCGCACACTACGTCCGATTTTTTTTTGCGATGCGTCATGCGATGCGTTTTTCCGCGCACAATACACACGTTGCGTTAGATATTGCGATTTTTAAAAAAAAAAGTTCAAATACGGTGCTATACAACTCTAGTGTATTGTAGTCTACAGACGTGGATGCCAAAATAGCTATATCCAAATAATAGTCTTACAAAACATGTTTAACAAATTTCAGTATTATCTTCAAAACAAATAATATGTACATGTATATGTCGACAGTAGTAATATCAAACATTTATAAGTTATATCAAAAGCGGGATTTGTAATTATGGATCAACACATAATCATAGCACGGGTTAGTTCGTACTAAAACCAGTTCACCCCAGGATCGCTTCGTACCAGAGCCAGTTCACCCTAGGTCGGTTCGCCCCAAAAATCAGTTACATGTATGCATTGTAGACCTACTTTAATATTTTGATTACATACGATTATATAATTACACCGAGTGACGCGAATGAGTTCGGTAATATAGCGTATTTTCTCTAATAGGGGCCGTGCCTCAAATAGGAGCCGGGCCTCTAATAGCAGCCAGGGGGTAAAGGTTACTAAAGGTGAATAAGAGCCGGGCCTCCAATAAGGGCCGGGTCTCTAATAGGGGCCGGTTAATATCGCATCAATGATCACCCCCTACTAGATAATATTTCCCATATATGTTCCAAGGTAGGTTCTAGAGATACTAAGAGGGTTAAACTACCATGCTAAATTAGGTTAACGTCAAATGGCGAAGAGTCATTCTGAGAAATTTAATCAGTCATCAGAGATTATCATGTGTACTGGTCAAACCTAATAATGAAATAAGGGCCGGGGCTCAAATTAGAGCCGGGCCTCCATTAAGCGCCGGGGGGTGAGAGCCCTTAGATGTTGATAAGGGCCCGGACCTCTATCAGAGGAAATACGGTAAATTTGACCGATCCGACCCAATGCAAAAAAAACGTGAAAATAGGGAACAATTGGCTAATCATTGTCTTTCCACAAGGTTACCCTCTTCAGATTTCCGATCATAACCTCTGTTCTACTTGGCCCGAATTCGACGGCGAAAACGGACTGTCCTGATTGGTTGCAATTGAATAAAGATGTGCAAACAGCGACGCCGTTGTAAAAGTGACATTTGCCAATGACACGTCATACTGATATAATAAACGTAAGATAAACGTTTTCTCATTTAACGTGGTTTTCTTGAAATATACTATTTGATTTTATGACAACAAGTGATCATAAACATGCTGATAAATAAAGAAGACCGAATCAGAAACACATACCAAAAACAGTCCATTAGTGTATATGGACCAATTAACCAATGAAAACTCATCTTTTAGAAGCAGGGATACATTACAGTATGAGGTTCCCCTTCTTCCACTAGGGAATTTTGCTGGAGTCGAGGAATTCTGGCCTTCTAGAACAGAGGTAAGGATCGGGAATCTGAAGGGAGTAACCTCTGTGGTAAGAGAATGTAGGCTAACAAGTAAGCAGATTTGATAGTACAGTAAAAAAAAACATTTTCAAATGTTAATCAGACATTGTCAATGATTTTGTCCACTTTTAATCATGACATCATTTAATCATGTCCACAGTACATTTTAATCATGTTCACTTTTATTCTAATGATTCATAAATATTATGACTGATGACGGAAATATGATGTCTTTGGAAGAATTGAATGGTAAATATGACTTTCTCACCTACGAAGGTTTTAAGAGAGCAGTGTCTGAATATTTCAGAAAAAGGAGCATTTTAATCATACACAACCGATTCATGTTTTTTTCCTATTGTACCATTCAATATTTCTAAAATATTTATAAGTACAAAGGTTGTAAATTGCTTAACCGATTGAGATTTCATAAATCAACTGGCCACTTAAGATGGGAAGAAAAAATTTACAAATTTTTCCAACGGAATGAATGAGAAAACATTAATTTGATGGCTAGTAGATGTACTCAGAGCGTTAATCTAAAATGGTTTCAGTACAAGATGAATCAGAATATTTTAACGAAAAAGATGTGTATATTATGCTATGCTTTATTGTATTTAAGGTATAAATATATCAGGGCAAGCCGACCGAGGACGATGTGACCCGGAGTGAACCAGTTTCGGCACAAAACACACAACAAATTCATTATATCAAATATCAACATTTACTGGGGCGAATCAATCTAACCGAAGCTAACCGGGGTGAACTGGTTTTGGTATTTCATCAATACTATTTAAGTGTTTCTACCTAATCCATTTCATGTACAACAAGCTCATTTATTTGGTAAACATTCATCTACTTTCCAATCACTCTCAATCTCGTATTCGTTTAGTATATGACATGACATAACTGACATCCAATTAATTTGCTCAATTTCGTACATTATTTAACCTCGTACATCTCTCAATACTCTTTATTGTATAACCAACGCAACTCCAATTCATTGTAACAACAACTCATGTACATCTATATCCTTATTTGTTACTGGTAATAGTTAATGATATGCGCCCACAATCTGTTATCGAAGGAGATGGTATTAAATCATCATCATCATCATCATATTCTTTATTTCCTCCTCTTGGGAGATTATATGAATTTGTGACATACTTGGACAGCAGTAGAGAATGGACAAACTAATACAATTTAAGAAAGATATTTACAGAAGAATGTAGAGGAATATTAAGGTTGTG
>OW388304.1:15507060-15509560 GCA_936450465.1 Gibbula magus
AACATGGTGTGTTTAAAGCTTGACCTATCAAATGTTGAAAAAGGTCAAGGTCTATGGGTTTTTAATAATCAATTACTTGAAGACTTGGAATTCGCTGAAACTGTTAAATCAGTTGTCTCAGAAAGTTTAAAATGTCCCTTATATAATTCGGAAATTCTAATTTGGTGGGACAATTTGAAATATAAACTCAAGAAAAGTGCTATATACTTTTCATGTAAAAAATCCAAAAAAGAAAAATCTGATTATTTTCAACTTCAAAGAAGAATGAAAATTGAATATGAAAAACTATCAAAATCGCCAAATCATAGTTTAGACACTATACATGTTATTGAAAAAGAACTTGAAGATTATGAAAAGCAAAAATGTGAAGGAGCTATTTTAAGATCCAAAGTTCAGTGGTCACTTGAATCTGACCGAAATACAGCTTTTTTTCTTAATCTTGAAAAATCCAAACAGGGAAGTAACTGCATAAAAGAAATTAGAACACCTGATGGTCTTACTCGTAAGACGGAAGAAATGATCAATCATATTCATTCATTTTATGCAAAACTTTATTCTTGTGAAGATACTTATCCTGATATTCAAGATGACATATTAAACAACATCACTAGATGTTTGAACATTGATAATAGAGAAAATTTGGAAAAAGATATCTCACCTGCAGATCTCACAGAAGCCTTACGCGGAATGAAGCGTAAGAAATCCCCTGGCAAGGATGGTTTAACTGTTGAGTTTTACTCCAAATTTTGGGATATTCTATGTCCAATATTTTCAGATATTGTTCATCATATTTTCCAAGAAAAGGAAATGTCAAGAAGTATGAAAAGGGGAGTTATAAGTCTCTTCTACAAGAAGAAGGGTGATAAGTGTGATATAAAGAACTTTAGACCTATATCACTGCTTAACGTTGATGCTAAGCTTATATCCAGATCCCTATCGATAAAGTTAGCAAAAGTCATGTCATCGGTTATCTCCCCTGAACAAACTTGCTCTGTACCCGGTAGAGATATAGCAGACAACATACTAGCTATTCGTGACGTTATAGATTTCGTTAATGATGACAATAAGCGGGGCTATCTCGTTACGGTTGATATGGAAAAGGCATTTGATAGAGTTAGCCATCAATTCATTTTTAAAGTTTTGAAAAAAATGAATTTTGGTCCAAATTTCATTTCATGGATAAATATCTTATATACTGATTTGAAAAGTTGTGTAAAAATCAATGGCCATCTGAGTCCTTATTTTCCAGTATCAAGATCTGTGAGACAGGGAGATCCATTAAGTAGTTTATTGTATGTTATTGTCAGCGAACCACTCAATGCCCTTATTAAATGCACTAGTGGAATATCGGGTATCCCAATAACACCTGGGTGCTCGTCCCTGTTATACCAACATGCTGATGATATTACGGCTACCGTGACGAGTGCAGATTCTGTAAACACTGTTTTTAATACAATTGATCATTTCTGTCATGCTACTGGTGGCAAGATCAATTATGATAAGTCAGAAGTGCTCTGTCTTGGCAAAGCCAAAAGGTTGGATTTAAACTTGCAATTACCTGTTATAGTACGATGTGATTGTGTTAAGATTTTGGGGATTTTCCTAGGGCCCGACAAGAGGCTCTGCGATCTGAATAACTGGAAAATGAAAATATCAAAAATAAAATCATTACTGGGATTGTGGTCGCAGAGACACTTGTCACTTCAGGGAAGATCCTTAATTCTTAATACATTCATATATTCAAGATTATGGTATCTAGTTTATGTTCAGTCTGTACCGGATTGGGCCTGGCAAGAGATAGACAAGTGTGCAAACAAATTTGTGTGGTGTGGCAAAAATCCTCTTGTTAAAAAATCGTCAATCATAGCACCTTTAACGGAAGGTGGTCTTTTTATTCCGGATTTTAAACACAAAATATTTGCCTTTAGACTAAAGCTTGTTAAAAAGCTATTTGATGATTCATTTCATACCTTGTGGAAACACACATGTCGTCTGTTTCTTGCCAAATATCTAGATATGGGTCTCCACCTCAATGTGTTTAGCATTGTTTACGATTGTAATGCTTTGTCTTGTGTTAAGCCATTTTATGCAGAAGTATTGCGAGCATGGGATAAAATCACGTGCAAAAAGCGTGCATTGTGTGTACAGCACGTGGATGTAATGAACCAGCCATTGTTTCATAATCCGCATATTTTGTGGCAAGACAAAGTTTTATATTTTCGTTTTCTAATTGAAACGGGAATTGTTACTGTTTCAGACATATGTTTTGAATTTGTGCCCGGATTTTTACCATTTTCTGCTGTTGTCGAAATTGTTAATGGAAAAAGACCTGATATTTCAGATTCATTAATCAGAGATGCTTATTTCATCATATTGTCATCATTGCCTAATGAGTGGATTAAAATTGTAAATACTACCGCTTCAAAGGCAACTGATAAAGTAACAACTGATATTTGTATCCCTAAAAAAGATGGTGGTGAAATCTTTCTCAAAGATTTTA
>OW388304.1:15514560-15517060 GCA_936450465.1 Gibbula magus
TGTATGCCCCTAATGATGTAAATGAAAAATTGCTTTTCTTCAATGAATTATCATATTATTTTGAAGGAAATCGGAACTTAGTTCCGGGTGATTTTAATACAATATGTGATCCATATCTTGATAAAGGTGTAAACATGACATCTTTTTGTAGACGCAGCAGTGATGCTTTAGAAAAACTATGTTTTGATTATGATTTTTGTGACATTTGGCGACATCGAAATCCATATAAAAGAGAATTTACAAGACAACAAATTGTTCAGGATGTTATAAAACAATCTCGAATTGATTACATTTTCATATCGAAATCCATTATGCCATTTGTGTCAAACACCTTTGTCAAATATTCATCACTTAGTGATCACAACATGGTGTGTTTAAAGCTTGACCTATCAAATGTTGAAAAAGGTCAAGGTCTATGGGTTTTTAATAATCAATTACTTGAAGACTTGGAATTCGCTGAAACTGTTAAATCAGTTGTCTCAGAAAGTTTAAAATGTCCCTTATATAATTCGGAAATTCTAATTTGGTGGGACAATTTGAAATATAAACTCAAGAAAAGTGCTATATACTTTTCATGTAAAAAATCCAAAAAAGAAAGATCTGATTATTTTCAACTTCAAAGAAGAATGAAAATTGAATATGAAAAACTATCAAAATCGCCAAATCATAGTTTAGACACTATACATGTTATTGAAAAAGAACTTGAAGATTATGAAAAGCAAAAATGTGAAGGAGCTATTTTAAGATCCAAAGTTCAGTGGTCACTTGAATCTGACCGAAATACAGCTTTTTTTCTTAATCTTGAAAAATCCAAACAGGGAAGTAACTGCATAAAAGAAATTAGAACACCTGATGGTCTTACTCGTAAGACGGAAGAAATGATCAATCATATTCATTCATTTTATGCAAAACTTTATTCTTGTGAAGATACTTATCCTGATATTCAAGATGACATATTAAACAACATCACTAGATGTTTGAACATTGATAATAGAGAAAATTTGGAAAAAGATATCTCACCTGCAGATCTCACAGAAGCCTTACGCGGAATGAAGCGTAAGAAATCCCCTGGCAAGGATGGTTTAACTGTTGAGTTTTACTCCAAATTTTGGGATATTCTATGTCCAATATTTTCAGATATTGTTCATCATATTTTCCAAGAAAAGGAAATGTCAAGAAGTATGAAAAGGGGAGTTATAAGTCTCTTCTACAAGAAGAAGGGTGATAAGTGTGATATAAAGAACTTTAGACCTATATCACTGCTTAACGTTGATGCTAAGCTTATATCCAGATCCCTATCGATAAAGTTAGCAAAAGTCATGTCATCGGTTATCTCCCCTGAACAAACTTGCTCTGTACCCGGTAGAGATATAGCAGACAACATACTAGCTATTCGTGACGTAATAGATTTCGTTAATGATGACAATAAGCGGGGCTATCTCGTTACGGTTGATATGGAAAAGGCATTTGATAGAGTTAGCCATCAATTCATTTTTAAAGTTTTGAAAAAAATGAATTTTGGTCCAAATTTCATTTCATGGATAAATATCTTATATACTGATTTGAAAAGTTGTGTAAAAATCAATGGCCATCTGAGTCCTTATTTTCCAGTATCAAGATCTGTGAGACAGGGAGATCCATTAAGTAGTTTATTGTATGTTATTGTCAGCGAACCACTCAATGCCCTTATTAAATGCACTAGTGGAATATCGGGTATCCCAATAACACCTGGGTGCTCGTCCCTGTTATACCAACATGCTGATGATATTACGGCTACCGTGACGAGTGCAGATTCTGTAAACACTGTTTTTAATACAATTGATCATTTCTGTCATGCTACTGGTGGCAAGATCAATTATGATAAGTCAGAAATGCTCTGTCTTGGCAAAGCCAAAAGGTTGGATTTAAACTTGCAATTACCTGTTATAGTACGATGTGATTGTGTTAAGATTTTGGGGATTTTCCTAGGGCCCGACAAGAGGCTCTGCGATCTGAATAACTGGAAAATGAAAATATCAAAAATAAAATCATTACTGGGATTGTGGTCGCAGAGACACTTGTCACTTCAGGGAAGATCCTTAATTCTTAATACATTCATATATTCAAGATTATGGTATCTAGTTTATGTTCAGTCTGTACCGGATTGGGCCTGGCAAGAGATAGACAAGTGTGCAAACAAATTTGTGTGGTGTGGCAAAAATCCTCTTGTTAAAAAATCGTCAATCATAGCACCTTTAACGGAAGGTGGTCTTTTTATTCCGGATTTTAAACACAAAATATTTGCCTTTAGACTAAAGCTTGTTAAAAAGCTATTTGATGATTCATTTCATACCTTGTGGAAACACACATGTCGTCTGTTTCTTGCCAAATATCTAGATATGGGTCTCCACCTCAATGTGTTTAGCATTGTTTACGATTGTAATGCTTTGTCTCGTGTTAAGCCATTTTATGCAGAAGTATTGCGAGCATGGGATAAAATCACGTGCAAAACGCGTGCATT
>OW388304.1:15524560-15529560 GCA_936450465.1 Gibbula magus
AGGTGACTGTCTGTGTCATTGAAACAGCCAGTGTTTTGGCGGGAGACTTTTTCATAAAGAATGTTGCTCATAATTGCAGAGTTGTGACAGATGATTCAGTAGTTGTCTCTTTTCTTCATCTTAGCCCTTACATAGAAGACAAACAGATCCTTGAATTTTTGGAGAAATTTAAATGTACTGTGGTTTCCGGGGTGAAAAGACATTACATAAAGGACAGCAAAAGGAAGATAACTGATGGGACGCGATATGTCCGTGTGAAATTTCCCCCTGAACTGAAATCTCTGCCATGGGCAGTTAAATTCGTTACTTGTGATGGGCCTCAGTCTTTTAGGGTGATTCACAATGGACAGATTAAGACGTGCAACTTGTGCTTCGAGTGTGGCCATGTGATGGCAGTTTGCCCAGAAGTAGAGTGTCGTTTTTGTCGTGCAAAGGGACACATTCAGAGAGACTGCCCCATGAAGGAAAGATGTCACATTTGTGATATAAGGAAATTTGAATGTACATGCCATGATGGAATGGAAAGTGAGACTGACAGTGAGGGAGAACATGACTGGGCTGAGTCCGAGTCTAGCATGAGCGAGGAGAACACTGAAACAGTAGAGGAGACAACAACGGAAACAGTGACAGAGAACAAGGATGAAACGCCCGTAAAAGATGCAGCTACACCAAGTACATCAAAGGGAAAGGTGAGAGACAGTGAACCTAAGAAGAAGTTTAAGAAGATAAGAGGGATGGAGGAAGAGAAGGTCGTACAACTTGTTGATGAGAGAAAGAGAAAGAAAAGCCAGGACAAAGAATCAAACAAGAAACTGATGAAGAAAGAAATTGTGAATGGGGAGGAAAAAGGAAAAGGATAATGTCACTCATAAACTTACTTATTCTCTACATGTTTTTCATGACCTGGAATGTTAATGGACTAAGAGATTTATCAAAAATGGAACGTGTATTTGAAACTTTAGAGAACTCATATGCATCTATAAGCTTCTTGCAAGAAACGTTTTGGGACGACAACTTCATTGAAAAATATAAACATTTGTGGAAAGGTGATATTTTCTATAATAACTCTCCAAATGAAAATAGGAAAGGAGTTGCCATTTTATTTTCAAAACGTTTCCCACATAGAGTTGTTTTTGACAAATGTGATAATAATGGACGTATTATTAAAGTTTCTTTTCATGTAGATGATGTAAAATATTCATGCATTAATGTATATGCTCCTAATGATGTTAATGAAAAACTTCTTTTTCTAACAGAATTGTCAGATTATTTTAATGGAGAACGGACTTTAGTTCCTGGTGATTTTAACTCAATTGTTGACCCATTTCTTGACAAAGGTGTTAATACAACCTCGTTTTGTAAACGCAGCAGCGATGCATTACTTAAATTTTGCGATAATAATAATTTGTGTGATATTTGGCGTTACAGAAACCCCTACAAAAGGGAATTCACAAGGCAACAAATTGTAGAAGATGTGATGAAACAATCTCGCATTGATTATATTTTCATATCAAATTCCCTCATTCCTTTTGTGTCAAACACCTTTGTCAAGTATACAACATTAAGTGATCATAATATTTTGTGTTTAAAGCTTGATCTATCAAATGTTGAGAAAGGTCAAGGCTTATGGGTTTTTAACAACCAATTACTTGAAGACCTAGAATTTATTGGTAATGTTACATCAATTGTTGCAGAAAGTCTAGGCTGCCCATTGTATGATTCAGAAATTCTCATTTGGTGGGATAATCTCAAATATAAACTTCGAAAAAGTGCTGTTTATTTTTCCTGTAAAAAATCCAAAAAAGAAAAAAATGATTATTTTCAACTTCAAAGAAGATTAAGAATTGAATATGAAAAACTTTCCAAATTACCCAATCACAGTTTAGATACTATTCAAGTTATAGAAAAGGATCTAGAACATTTTGAAATGCAAAAATGTGAAGGGGCTATCTTAAGATCTAAAGTCCAGTGGGCACTTGAATCTGACAGAAATACTGCTTTTTTTCTTAATCTTGAAAAATCAAAACAGGAAAGTAATTGCATAAAGGAAATAAGAACAAGTGATGGTCTTACTCGTAAGACGGAAGAAATAATCACTCATATTCATTCTTTTTATGCAAATCTGTATTCATGTGAAGATATTTATCCAGATATTCAAGATGAAATATTAGAGAATATTACTAATGGTCTCAGCACAGAAAATAAGGAATATTTAGAAAAAGATATTTCACCTGCAGATCTTACTGAGGCATTAAAGGGAATGAAACGCAAAAAATCTCCGGGCAAGGATGGTTTAACGGTTGAATTTTATTCAAAATTTTGGGACATTCTATGTCCAATTTTTTCTAAAATTGTAAATCATATTTTTGGAGAAAAAGAAATGTCTAAAAGTATGAAAAAAGGTGTAATAAGTCTCTTTTATAAGAAGAAAGGTGATAAATGTGATATCAAAAACTTTAGACCAATATCACTTCTTAATGTTGATGCTAAGCTTATATCAAGATCACTATCTGTAAAGCTTACAAAAGTCATGTCATCAATTATCTCCCCTGAGCAAACTTGTTCTGTACCTGGGAGAGATATAGCTGACAACATTATAGCTATTCGTGATGTTATAGATCTTGTAGATGAGGAAAATAAGGAAGGATATCTCATTGCTGTTGATATGGAAAAGGCTTTTGATCGGGTCAGTCATCAATTCATTGTGAAAGTTTTAGAGAAATTAAATTTTGGCCCAAATTTCATTTCATGGATAAATATTTTATACACTGATTTGAAAAGTTGTGTAAAGATCAATGGCCACCTAAGTCCTTATTTTCCAGTCTCAAGATCTGTTAGACAAGGAGATCCACTGAGTAGCCTATTGTATGTTATAGTCAGTGAACCACTCAATGCACTGATTAAATGTAATAGTGCAATATCAAGCATTCAAATCACTCCTGAGTGCTCTTCCCTGTTATACCAACATGCTGATGATATAACTGTAACAGTTTCAAACAGGGAATCTGTAAATATTGTTTTTAATACTATAGACCATTTCTGCCATGCTACAGGTGGAAAGATCAATTATAATAAATCAGAAGTGTTATGTCTTGGCAAAGCCAAATACGCCGATATTAACTTACATTCACCTGTTAACATAAAATATGACTGTGTTAGAATCTTGGGAGTTTTTCTTGGACCAGATAAGGGACTCTGCGATCAGAATAACTGGAAAATGAAAATATCAAAAATGAAATCATTACTAGGATTGTGGTCGCAGAGGCGCTTGTCACTTCAAGGAAGATCATTGATACTTAACACATTTATATTTTCAAGATTGTGGTATATAATTTATGTACAATCTGTACCAGATTGGGCGAGGCAAGAAATAGAAAAGTGTGTAAACAAATTTCTATGGTGTGGCAAAAACCCCCTAGTAAAAAAATCCACAATCATAGCACCTCTCAATAAAGGTGGTCTTTCTATTCCGGATTTTAAACATAAATTGTTTGCTTTCAGATTAAAATTTGTAAGAAAACTTTTTGATGATTCGTTTCATACCTTGTGGAAACACACGTGCTGTCTATTTCTTGCCAAGTATTTAGATATGGGTCTCCACCTCAATGTTTTCAGCATGATTTATGAGTGTCATGCTTTGTCACGGGTCAGACCTTTCTACGCAGAGGTATTACGTGCATGGGACCACATCACGTGCAAAAAGCGTGCAGTTGTTGTAAATCACGCTGATATAATGAAACAACCTTTGTTTCACAATCCACATATCTTGTATCAAGACAAAGTGTTATATTTCAAATTTTTCGTTGATTCGGGAATTGTCACTGTTTCAGACTTATGTTATGAATTTGTGCCCGGGTTTTTAACATTATCTGCAATTGCAGAAATTGTAAATGACAAAAGGCCAGATATCTCTCACATTTTTATAAAAGATGCGTATTTTGTAGTATTATCATCATTACCAAAAGAGTGGGTCAAAATTGTAAATACTGTTGCTTCAAACAACAGTGATAAAGCAATGAAAGATGTTCGCTTCCCAAATCCTGATGGTAGGGATATTTCGGTCAAAGATTTTAATGTTAAATTTTGTTATTCCTACTTTTTACAAACCCTAGTTGAACCACCCACTTCTTACGATTACTGGGCTGATTATGCAATTGATGTTAATTGGCAAAAGGTCTGGAATAATGTAAATAACCGAGACAAATCCTCGGAGCAGTGTGAACTAGACTTTAAAATATGTCATAACATCATTTTCACTTATGAAAAACTTCACAAATTTGGTATGGCTAATACCGATCTTTGTCCTGTCTGTAATCAAGAAAAAGAAGACATGTTACATCTTTTCGTTTTCTGTGATGAATTATATGACACGATTTCTATTTTCAAATCAATCTTCATTGATGTTTTTAAAGACACTGGTTATTCCTTCAATATGCTTTTATCATGGCTTGTGTTTGGTTTCCAACCTGTATATAACATTGACTGTGAGCAATGTATAGATATTCTACTTTCTATATACAGAATTTCTGTCTTCAAAAGGAGAACAATATCTTCCATTCAAAATTCAAATCTCAATCTTGTGAAATTATTCAAATGTTATGTAAAACGTCATTTCAAATTATTGTGGGCACATTACAGATTCAAAAATCAAACAAATGTTTTCATTCGAAAATATATCATGCCCCTAGATTTCCTTTCGATTGATCATAATCAATTATGCTTTAAACATCCTTTTGAAGACTGACTTGCCAAAGGATAAACCCTGTGTTATATCACAATTTTAACATGTATATACCCATGTAAATACATTCATTCATGAATAAAATTTTATTAAAGAAAAAAGGCGATGGACTGCTAATCCATTGGGGTCTCCCCGCGTGGGTTCGAATCCCATCCTCGTCGACAGAACTTTTGCATTCGGAAAATCAAATTACCATTTCCATCAAGAGAAAGGGTCCCAGACACACGCTCTACACAGGTTGAATTTTTTCTAGTTTTGT
>OW388304.1:15544560-15549560 GCA_936450465.1 Gibbula magus
CTATGTTTTGATTATGATTTTTGTGACATTTGGCGACATCGAAATCCATATAAAAGAGAATTTACAAGACAACAAATTGTTCAGGATGTTATAAAACAATCTCGAATTGATTACATTTTCATATCGAAATCCATTATGCCATTTGTGTCAAACACCTTTGTCAAATATTCATCACTTAGTGATCACAACATGGTGTGTTTAAAGCTTGACCTATCAAATGTTGAAAAAGGTCAAGGTCTATGGGTTTTTAATAATCAATTACTTGAAGACTTGGAATTCGCTGAAACTGTTAAATCAGTTGTCTCAGAAAGTTTAAAATGTCCCTTATATAATTCGGAAATTCTAATTTGGTGGGACAATTTGAAATATAAACTCAAGAAAAGTGCTATATACTTTTCATGTAAAAAATCCAAAAAAGAAAGATCTGATTATTTTCAACTTCAAAGAAGAATGAAAATTGAATATGAAAAACTATCAAAATCGCCAAATCATAGTTTAGACACTATACATGTTATTGAAAAAGAACTTGAAGATTATGAAAAGCAAAAATGTGAAGGAGCTATTTTAAGATCCAAAGTTCAGTGGTCACTTGAATCTGACCGAAATACAGCTTTTTTTCTTAATCTTGAAAAATCCAAACAGGGAAGTAACTGCATAAAAGAAATTAGAACACCTGATGGTCTTACTCGTAAGACGGAAGAAATGATCAATCATATTCATTCATTTTATGCAAAACTTTATTCTTGTGAAGATACTTATCCTGATATTCAAGATGACATATTAAACAACATCACTAGATGTTTGAACATTGATAATAGAGAAAATTTGGAAAAAGATATCTCACCTGCAGATCTCACAGAAGCCTTACGCGGAATGAAGCGTAAGAAATCCCCTGGCAAGGATGGTTTAACTGTTGAGTTTTACTCCAAATTTTGGGATATTCTATGTCCAATATTTTCAGATATTGTTCATCATATTTTCCAAGAAAAGGAAATGTCAAGAAGTATGAAAAGGGGAGTTATAAGTCTCTTCTACAAGAAGAAGGGTGATAAGTGTGATATAAAGAACTTTAGACCTATATCACTGCTTAACGTTGATGCTAAGCTTATATCCAGATCCCTATCGATAAAGTTAGCAAAAGTCATGTCATCGGTTATCTCCCCTGAACAAACTTGCTCTGTACCCGGTAGAGATATAGCAGACAACATACTAGCTATTCGTGACGTAATAGATTTCGTTAATGATGACAATAAGCGGGGCTATCTCGTTACGGTTGATATGGAAAAGGCATTTGATAGAGTTAGCCATCAATTCATTTTTAAAGTTTTGAAAAAAATGAATTTTGGTCCAAATTTCATTTCATGGATAAATATCTTATATACTGATTTGAAAAGTTGTGTAAAAATCAATGGCCATCTGAGTCCTTATTTTCCAGTATCAAGATCTGTGAGACAGGGAGATCCATTAAGTAGTTTATTGTATGTTATTGTCAGCGAACCACTCAATGCCCTTATTAAATGCACTAGTGGAATATCGGGTATCCCAATAACACCTGGGTGCTCGTCCCTGTTATACCAACATGCTGATGATATTACGGCTACCGTGACGAGTGCAGATTCTGTAAACACTGTTTTTAATACAATTGATCATTTCTGTCATGCTACTGGTGGCAAGATCAATTATGATAAGTCAGAAGTGCTCTGTCTTGGCAAAGCCAAAAGGTTGGATTTAAACTTGCAATTACCTGTTATAGTACGATGTGATTGTGTTAAGATTTTGGGGATTTTCCTAGGGCCCGACAAGAGGCTCTGCGATCTGAATAACTGGAAAATGAAAATATCAAAAATAAAATCATTACTGGGATTGTGGTCGCAGAGACACTTGTCACTTCAGGGAAGATCCTTAATTCTTAATACATTCATATATTCAAGATTATGGTATCTAGTTTATGTTCAGTCTGTACCGGATTGGGCCTGGCAAGAGATAGACAAGTGTGCAAACAAATTTGTGTGGTGTGGCAAAAATCCTCTTGTTAAAAAATCGTCAATCATAGCACCTTTAACGGAAGGTGGTCTTTTTATTCCGGATTTTAAACACAAAATATTTGCCTTTAGACTAAAGCTTGTTAAAAAGCTATTTGATGATTCATTTCATACCTTGTGGAAACACACATGTCGTCTGTTTCTTGCCAAATATCTAGATATGGGTCTCCACCTCAATGTGTTTAGCATTGTTTACGATTGTAATGCTTTGTCTCGTGTTAAGCCATTTTATGCAGAAGTATTGCGAGCATGGGATAAAATCACGTGCAAAACGCGTGCATTGTGTGTACAGCACGTGGATGTAATGAACCAGCCATTGTTTCATAATCCGCATATTTTGTGGCAAGACAAAGTTTTATATTTTCGTTTTCTAATTGAAACGGGAATTGTTACTGTTTCAGACATATGTTTTGAATTTGTGCCCGGATTTTTACCATTTTCTGCTGTTGTCGAAATTGTTAATGGGAAAAGACCTGATATTTCAGATTCATTAATCAGAGATGCTTATTTCATCATATTGTCATCATTGCCTAATGAGTGGATTAAAATTGTAAATACTACCGCTTCAAAGGCAACTGATAAAGTAACAACTGATATTTGTATCCCTAAAAAAGATGGTGGTGAAATCTTTCTCAAAGATTTTAATGTTAAATTCTGCTACTGTTATTTTTTAAAAACCTTGTGTGAACAACCCACCTCTTATGATTATTGGGCCGATTATGCAATAGATATCAATTGGCAAACAGTATGGTCTCATGTAAATGACCCTGATAAATCATCAGAACAATGTGAACTAGATTTCAAAATTTGCCATAACATAATTTTCACCTATGAAAAGCTTTACAATTTCCGTATGGCTGATACTAATCTCTGTCCAGTTTGTAAACAAGACAAAGAAGACATGTTACATCTTTTTGCTTTTTGTGATGAACTATTTGACACTATTGATATTTTCAAATCTATCTTCACTGATATTTTCAGAGATACTGGGTACTCCCTGAATATGCTTATCTCTTGGCTTTTGTTTGGTTTCCAGCCTGCCAAAAAATCAGACTGTGAACAGTGTATAAATATATTACTGTCAATATACAGAATATCTGTCTTCAAAAGGAGAACAATTTCATCAATACAAAATTGTAATCTAAATTTGGTTAAATTGTTCAAATGCTATGTAAAGCGTCATTTCAAATTATTATGGGCACATTACAGATTTAAAAGCCAATCGGCTAAATTTATTCAAAAATTTATCATGCCCCTCAATCTCTTTTCGATTTATAACAACCAATTGTGTTTCAAACATCCTTTTGAAAACTGATTTGTTATAACTGAAAATGTTTCTTATTCTCAATTAATTTTAACATGTATATACCCATGTAAATACATTCATTCATGAATAAAATTTTATTAAAGAAAAAAAAAGGCGATGGACTGCTAATCCTTTGGGGTCTCCCCGCGTGTGTTCGAATCCCATCCTCGTCGACAGAACTTTTGCATTCGGAAAATCAAATTACCATTTCCATCAAGAGAAAGGGTCCCAGACACACGCTCTACACAGGTTGAATTTTTTCTAGTTTTGTCTGACATCTAAAACGAGCAAGTAAACTGCTGTAACGTTCGTTAACATGCTACTCCAAGAAATACGTACATACATTTCTTTTAAAATGCACTTTACAAAAATGCCTTGACACCTGACGAGGTGGCCGAGTGGTTAAGGCGATGGACTGCTAATCCATTGGGGTCTCCCCGCGTGGGTTCGAATCCCATCCTCGTCGACAGAACTTTTGCATTCGGAAAATCAAATTACCATTTCCATCAAGAGAAAGGGTCCCAGACACACGCTCTACACAGGTTGAATTTTTTCTAGTTTTGTCTGACATCTAAAACGAGCAAGTAAACTGCTGTAACGTTCGTTAACATGCTACTCCAAGAAATACGTACATACATTTCTTTTAAAATGCACTTTACAAAAATGCCTTGACACCTGACGAGGTGGCCGAGTGGTTAAGGCGATGGACTGCTAATCCATTGGGGTCTCCCCGCGTGGGTTCGAATCCCATCCTCGTCGACAGAACTTTTGCATTCGGAAAATCAAATTACCATTTCCATCAAGAGAAAGGGTCCCAGACACACGCTCTACACAGGTTGAATTTTTTCTAGTTTTGTCTGACATCTAAAACGAGCAAGTAAACTGCTGTAACGTTCGTTAACATGCTACTCCAAGAAATACGTACATACATTTCTTTTAAAATGCACTTTACAAAAATGCCTTGACACCTGACGAGGTGGCCGAGTGGTTAAGGCGATGGACTGCTAATCCATTGGGGTCTCCCCGCGTGGGTTCGAATCCCATCCTCGTCGACAGAACTTTTGCATTCGGAAAATCAAATTACCATTTCCATCAAGAGAAAGGGTCCCAGACACACGCTCTACACAGGTTGAATTTTTTCTAGTTTTGTCTGACATCTAAAACGAGCAAGTAAACTGCTGTAACGTTCGTTAACATGCTACTCCAAGAAATACGTACATACATTTCTTTTAAAATGCACTTTACAAAAATGCCTTGACACCTGACGAGGTGGCCGAGTGGTTAAGGCGATGGACTGCTAATCCATTGGGGTCTCCCCGCGTGGGTTCGAATCCCATCCTCGTCGACAGAACTTTTGCATTCGGAAAATCAAATTACCATTTCCATCAAGAGAAAGGGTCCCAGACACACGCTCTACACAGGTTGAATTTTTTCTAGTTTTGTCTGACATCTAAAACGAGCAAGTAAACTGCTGTAACGTTCGTTAACATGCTACTCCAAGAAATACGTACATACATTTCTTTTAAAATGCACTTTACAAAAATGCCTTGACACCTGACGAGGTGGCCGAGTGGTTAAGGCGATGGACTGCTAATCCATTGGGGTCTCCCCGCGTGGGTTCGAATCCCATCCTCGTCGACAGAACTTTTGCA